>VZQC01014940.1:522517-543801 GCA_009823505.1 Rhizomys pruinosus
AGGAGTTTAAAAGAGAAGATAAGATATGGAGATAAATTTGAGCCAAAGCTTAAATTCACTAGGGTTACTATTTGAAAGTATGTAGACCCCACTTAAGAAACATACTGCAAACTCTAGGGCATATGGTAAGATCATAAGTCATCTGTTTATTTGAAAATTCAAGAGAAAAAAAAATATTATAAAATATTTACTATAAAACAATGCACTAAATCATAGAAATGGAAGAGGAAGGGTATAAAAAACCTCAAAATAAATATTGAACTAAGGGACACATATTCAGCAATATAAGTTAACTAAATACCAAGAAAATTGTCAGACCATGAAGATATAAACTCAGGCATATGATATTTTCAGGAGACATACAATAAATTCTTTTTTTTTTTTTTTTTTTTTTTGGCCTTTTTGAGACAGGGTCTCTCCCCTGGAGACCCACTGTCCTGGTACTTGCTATGTAGAACAGGCTGGCCTTGAACTCACAGACATCCACCTGCCTCTGGCTCCCAAGTGCTAGGATTAAAGCCATGTGCCATCATACCCAGCAAGGGCTCCAAATTCTTAACGCATCAGTTGATTAATTCATAACTGAATAGACAATAAGAGATAGGGCCTGACTGGAGGAAGTAAGTCACTCAGGGCATACCTTTGAAGTTTATTTTGTCCCCAGACCTTTCTTCTCAGTTTCTGCTTCCCAGCTCAATAGGTAAGCAGCTGTGCTCCATCACACCCCCAGCACTATGAAGTTCTCCTCTCAAAAATGGCATCAGTAACCATGGACTGAAAACTGAAACCATGAGTCAAAAAATAAACCTTTCTTTTTTTCTTAGGTATTTTGCCACACTGACAAAAAAACTGACTTGGCACAAATACCAACCAGCTTGATATAACTGGCATTTACAGATAGCTATACAGAATATTTTCAAGTACACATATCACATTTACAAAAAGAGATCCTATTCTAGTCCACCAAACAGACCTCAATACATTGATCAGCACTAAAATCATAAAAAGCTGTGTTATTTTTAAAGTGAAAAAGTGGGATCTAGAAAAATATCTGAATAGTTAAAGGAAGTCAAAAGTTAAATCTTAAACTATTTTGAAATAAAAATGGCAACATAATATATTAAATTTGTGAGATGTGGCTATATCATTCCAAACGAAATCCACAGCACCAAGTTCATATTCTCAGCTGGACATGATTGAACACTGACTTGTTGGATCTGCTGACTGAGATAATACCATTACTATTTTTGGTAGCTACCTTTTATTCTGTTAGAAATTTGATACTTTTCTAATAATTTTTTTAAGTTTATGCACTCAAAAAGGAAGACTCCTGTCAATATTTAAGGTGGAACTTTTTTTAAAAAAAGGGATGATGATAATAGGTAGTCTCCTCTTATCTGAGAAATGTGTGTTCCAAGGCAGGAGTGTCCAAGGCCACAGTGGACACTTGAAACCACAAACAGTACTTAACTTCATTAGGTCAGGCGGGGCCTCAGGTACAGGGGAAGAGGTCAGAAGACTGACAGCCTCTGGAGGAAGTGGGCACCTGTGTGTCCCTTGGAATTCTGGGAAGCTCAGACCTAACAAACCTCACATATCCTGTGGTTTTTACTATATGTACTTACCTGTGATGACTTGAATTTAAAAATTAAGCACATTCTAAGTGAAATAACACAGTCCCAGAAAAACAAGTGGTGAATGGTCTCCCTCATTTCTGGACGCTAACACCAAATCCCCAGATAAAAGGCAAGCTGAACGACATTATTGTTATATTTCTGTTTATCTGAAAGCAACTATGTTGTTATAATGTAAATCTCTTAACCAGCTCTAGAATCGATCCACCACTTACTTTCAGACTCTGTAATTACTGTATATGAGTGGAAAGTATGTATGCATATTTTAGAGTAATATAAAATTAAAGGAGGAAAATGTGAATTCCTAAACATTAAAAATAAAGACTGAGAGAAAGATGCAGTATAGTTATGGCAGAGTGCATGATCTGGGGTGGGGTGGGGGGAAGGGAAAGGGGAATATGTCTAAACTGAACTGAGAAATTATGTCTGAAATACACAAAACATCAATAAAAGCATTATAAACAAATTAAGCACATTTAATCTAGAGCAATAAAAAAATGGAAGCACTGTAAAAGATATATAGTTATTAATAATGCAGATTACATAGCTAGTAATAATGCAGATTAATTAGAACAATATACTACAATGAAGGTTATTTTAAATTTATAAATTATTTCTTAACCTTTCCATTTAATTTTTTATAGTAGTTGATCTCAGATAACAAAACTACATGAAGTGAAATCATAGATATAAGTACTGAGGGACAACTGTATTTAAAACTTCACAAATACATCATGCAGATAAAAAGGAAACATTTCTTAAAAAGCACAACCTACCATAACCAGCTCAAAAAGAAACAGAAAAACCAGAAGAGTCCTTTATCAATTAATAAAACCCATTTCATAATTTCAAAAATCTAACAAAAAATCTTTGAGCAGGGACTATAAAATCTCTGAAGTAAACTTTATTGCCTGGAAATTCTTTCTGGGAAGAATCTCTAGACTACATGGCTTGTGCTCAGGCCTGTCACAGAGCTGTCCTTCATGGAACATGCTTCATTCTTTTCTTGAGCTGTATTTATGACTTCTATATTTCAGTTCTTTATTACTTCTTTATTTTAATAGAACAAACCAAGGAATTTCTGAGGCTTTCTCTATGCAAAAATGCCTTTGTTCTATATCCATCCTCTGTTCTTCACTGACTACTGACTAACTTGCCAAAGATACGGAGTCTGAAAAATCTTGACCTTCAAAATTTAAAATCACTGCAGCACTATATTTCTACATCTGACACAGCTAACAAGAAGGTAGATACTGCATGTTTAATTACTTTGTTGTTGTTTTGCTTTGATGGCCTATTTTTATGTTCTCTCAAAACCTTTACAAGTTCCTTTTTCATCCTTGATGCAATCAACTTTTTTAAACTAAGCACTCAGGATGGAAAACACAATACTATACAAATGTTTTTCAATGAAGGTTGTTTGGTAGAAGTTGTTACTAATCATTTGTAACTTTATAAAAACTATGCCATTTAAAAGAAAAAAATTAAAATGACCCAAAAGATGGATTAAAAGTTTAATTGTGAAAATTCTTTTGAGTTCAGAATTCTAACTCTAGAAATCTAAACTCTAGTGCAGGGTTAAAATGCAATACAAGAATATAAACTGCAGTGCTATTTACAATATTAAAAAATTATAGGCAGCTGTAGAGATGGCTTACAGGTTAACCACACTAGATGCTCTTGCAGAGGACCCAGATTCAGATCCTAACACCTATATGGCAGCTAAAAACTGTCCTTAACTCCAGTTCAAGGGAACCTGATGCCTTCTTCTGACCTTGGTGGACAATGCATAACATGGATGCACTTAATTGCATGCAGACAATATATTCACATGCATAAAATAAAAAAATAAAATATTTTTTAAAATTATAAATACAGAGAGAGAAAAACCTATTCAAAAGAACTGACCAAAACAGTAAACTTGTGCATCAAAAAGATTATAAAAGATTTAGAAAAAGATGCAAAACAGGACTTAACGTGTATGACAGAATCCATTAGCTCTGGCAGCGGGTGAGGGGACGTATGACATGGGTATGGATGGGGGAATGAGTCTAAATTTGATTAAGAAATGTTGTATGAAATGTACTCAATAAAAACTAACTTAAAAAATTAAAAGTTACAAAAAATTACAAATACAACAAGTACCTATCACTCTACATGTAAGGAAATAAAGGATGCCACACTCTCTGTGATAAACAATAAAAGAATGCTATAAAAATAACAGAAGGTTAGGGGCTGGAGAGATAGCCTAGCGGTTAAGAGCACCGACCGCTCTTACAGAGGACCCGGGTTCAATCCCCAGCACCCACATGGCGGCTGAGAACCATCTGAAACTCCAATTCCAGGAGAACTCCAGTTCCAGGGGAATCCGACACCCTCTTCTGACCTCCGCGGCATTGCATGACACAGGTGCACAAACTTGCATGCAGACAGTACATTCATACACATACAGAAATAAATAAAAAATTTTAAAAAAAATAACAGAAGGTTAAAAAGTAGAACCAGAAATATAAATGGTGAAATGATCCAAGTGCCAAACTGTCTGAATGTAGGACAAAGATAATCTATCAAATTTCAAAATATCCAATTGTACACAAGATGAGCAAAGGAAGGCTGATACAGTTACATTAACATAGAAAAGGGAACAGGTTGGAAGAGACTCATGAAATATATATATATATATCTATATATATATATATATATGGTGGGATCATCCAGATTGGTTTCTAGAACAGAAAATTCCTAAAACAGAAAAATAACATGCAAAAAAAAAAACTAGTGATATATAGAAAAGTCCATAGTTCAGGGAATAGTATCATTTATTAACTGTAAAATGTAGTGTTTAATGAACTTACTCACAGTTTATATAATATTTAGTGAGTTAGACTGGTGAATTTAGTAAAATTATATTATTAATTTCTTGGTTTTGATCACTGTGCCTTATGTTAACATTAATACTTTGAATAGCATGACCGAAAAAAAAAAAAAAAACAACTCTAGGAAGAAACGACTCTACAATGAAAAAACTGGATTTTTTTAATTTTTTAATTTTTTATTTTGTATGTGTATGAATGTACTGTCTGCATGTAGGTTTTGTGCACCCGTTGTCCTGCACATGCCGTAGGTCAGAAGAGGTCTCGGTTCCCCTGGAAAACTGGAGTTCTCCTGGAATTGGAGTTACAGACGGTTCTCAGCCGCCATGTGGGTGCTGGGATCAAACTGGGTCCTCTGCAAGCGGCGTCGGTGCTCTTAACCGCTAGGCCATCTCTCCAGCCCCAGATTTTTTTAAACTAATACACAATAACCAAAAACAAAAATGAGATTTATAGGTACAGTTAAATTTAATATTTCAGGATACAAAAATAATTATCATCAAACATATTAAAGTGATACAGGTTGGGTGCAGTGGTACATGCCTGTAGTCTAAGTTGAGGCAGGAGGCCAACTGAGGCAGGTGGATGGCTTTAGACTGAGAATTCATGGGCCAACACAGAAAGATCCTGTTTCTTCAGGAGAAAAAAAATGGGCATGGTAATGCACATCTGAAAATGCACACTGAACTTTAGGACTCAGAGACAAGAAAATCAAGAGTTCAGGATTTCCTCAGCTACACGGCTAGTTGGGGCTAGCCTAGACTACATAGACCCTGTCTCAAAACAAAAAAAAAAAAAAAAAAAAAGCATAGAAAGCAGAGGCAGGTAGATAAATCTCTGTGAGATTAGGGCTAGCCTGGTCTACTAGGACTCTGTCTAAAAACAAGTGAACAAACCAACAACAACAAAAGTGAAAGACTAAAATAAAGTTCCATTCTTTAAAATCTCAGGGAGAAATTTCTTTTACATTTTTTAATTTAATGAGTAATTTATTAGTTGCTACTGCTTAACATCTCATCTAGAATTTCTTTATTAAAAAAAAACTTAAGGACTATAAATGCTTTGTGTCACAAGGTATGGTATATCTTAAATCTGTGTTTAGCGATGAAGGAAGTCTGAAAAACTCAGATAAATCACTATCACACTGCTATCCAAGCCTCTCATTACCATGAGCCTATTTCCTAAATATATGCTTCATTTATCTCTATAAACCACCTAAAGTGTCAGCTTCAAATGTAACTGAGATAGTATTCAGGAAGGATAGTACTCCTATTTAAGGAAAAGTTTTGCTAGCACTGAGTAAAGAGCAGAAGTCCAGAGTAATAAATGATAAACTGGACAGCCCATTAAGGGATTTTTTTTTTAAAGGAGCAGACCTCCACCTAAGTGGATTGCATCACAGCTGAGCTTTACAAGCCAAACCACTGAATATTAATTTTAGTATAGTAAATATACTGTATATAAATAAATATACTCAAATTAGGTAGATAAAAATTTAGTCAGTCCATCTCAAGCTAAAAAGCAGTATCTATCTCAAAGTACTCTAAAAGCATATCATACTTTATACTCTTTTACTCAATGTTCAGGACTGTCAGGGCACAATTCCTTCCAAGGCTTCTACAAAATATCAAAGAAAACTTTCATCTTTTCATCTCCTTTCCTTTCTAACTTCTGCTTTGTGCTTCTATTTTAAAGGGGCCGAGTAGAAATTATAACAATTTAGAAAATTTTCATGTGCCTCAAATTAGAACCAAAGTAAAACTAGCAAAAAGCAAAGTAAGTAAGCTGCAGAGATTTGAAATCCAAGCCCAAAACACCACAGCACACATTACTCAATACTCTTATGCATCCTTACAGCCATCTCGGTTATTGATTTCCCACCAATCGATCCACGGGTAAAAAGCAAACAGCTATTTTTCTATGGGCAGGGATTAGCAACTTAGTGCTATCCATAGCCCAAATCCAGCCCAGGAACTGAATCAAAGGACTTATTATCCAGGAGGTCATTTAGGCTGTGGTGGAGCCATACCTTCTGTTCTTATGTAAGCAAACTCAAAGCTAATGGTCACCATTGGAAAGGGGGCACGAAGTGGGGTTTTCTAGAATGCAAAGATGTGTGTTCTTTCTTGATCTAGGTACCAAATACATGAGTATGCACACTTCATGAAAATTTAACAAGTCATACACACGACTCAGTCGTGTGTCTGTGGCTATTAAACTTTTCAAGTTGACCCACAACGATTTTATTTTATACTCTGTCTCTGACGGAAAACTGCATACACCTCCTATTCATATTTCTGATTGGCCATCCTCACCTCTTCAATGATGCCCATTATCTCACACAGAAAAGTCAGCTTTCATTCGTTTTACTGGTTTGTTATTGCATACAGGATGATACCCTAAGCAATGACTACATGACTATCATTTTAGGTGACCTCCACTCCCAGATACAAAAAAGAAACTTTGCAGAGATGTAGTCAAAGCCGTCCTTCCCTGACTCTACTTCCATTGGGATGTAACTCATATAAACGCTCAAAAGAGCTTTCCCAGAAGGCCTGTTCTTGCAGAACGATGTCCCTTGGTTCCGCCCCTCCCAGCTCCTTGATTCAGCTCTTTCCCAGCACAGTGTGAAGAACTTTACAAATACTGTCCCCTGGTGTCATCTTCCAGGAAGGGCACGGCGGGGCTCGGACGTGGAAACCGAACTCTAGCTCTGCCTTTCCGGAGCCTGGCACAGCGCGGGTTAAGAAACACCGCGATCCTCTCAGCTTTAAGGTTGAGAACTCCGAATGGCCCCAGTCTCTCAGCTGCTGAGAAGATGTGAGGTTGAGCCAGGGCGGAAATCCTATTCAAGACTAAAGGGGAAAGTAAACCCTGTACTTTAATCCACCTTCTGCCTTGGCACTTTTAAAGTCTCCCTGACTATGTGGTGGTGGAACCCGCACCCAGAGGGCGTGCACACTGGCCGAGGGCGCCTGCCTCCCCGCGGGCCACTCCAGGGTCGCGGGCGCCTCACACAGCCGCCTCAGCGCGGCCCTTCGGTGGCCTCTCAGAGGCTGTGGCCGGAAGTCCCGGGCCGCTCCATCTCACCCTGTGGGCTCTCCGGCCGCCCAGCCCTTCGGGAGCTCGCGGTTACCTGAAGAGCGCGGGGGTCCCTCAGAGTTGACTCCCTTCTCACCCGGTTTCTCAGGCCTGAGGCGCCGCCACCAATGGAGCCAATCGCCGCACGCCCCAGAGCGCGCGCCCCAGCAAGACCTAAAAGGGCGGGGTGGGGGCGGGGGTGGCTGGGTGGGGGGTGGGTGGGGCGGGCGAGGGCGGGGCTGGGCGGGGCGGGGCGAGCGACAGGCGCTTGCCACTGGTAAGGGAGAATCCGAGTGAGGGGTTGGGTACCAGGCGGCGCGCAGAGAGCATGCGCGAGCCGGCCTCGGGGCAGGGCCTCGGGAGAGAAGGCTGACCGGGAGGACCTCTGAGGGAGGATCTGCGGTTGGTGGAAAGAGCAGAGTTCAGTCCAGGCAGACCCCGTCTGGTCAGGGCGGAGAAAATGTATGTCTCAGAATGTCCCCTGGGCTCAGCGTCCGAGTTGTGACTCTTCAGGAGACCCGAGCTCTGGTTTCCTTTTGAGGGAAGAGGTTTGCTGACGGCCGGACAGAGGAGGAAAGGTGGCTGCGAAGCTTGGGTCCAAATAAAAAGGCAGCAAGAGTGAGACCTAGGTGCTGTCTAAAGAGTATCAATATCGGTGAAATACTGCAGAAGACTAAGCACTTTAGTACTGCCCCAGTAACGGATTAAAGATATAAAAAATAATGTAGTAAAAGCACACGCCTTTAATCCCAGCACTTGGGAGGCAGAGGCAGGCAAATCTCTGTGAGTTCAAAGCCAGGCTGGTCTACATAGTGAGTTCCAGGACAGCTGGGGCTACGGGGAGACCCTGTCTCAAAAAGATTAAAAAAACTTTTTTTTAAGGAGTGGGAAATGATACTTTACAAATTATGAAAGACATCTTCATTTAAGGTCCCTGGATTTGATCCTACAGTCAATGGAAGTGAAAGTTAAATGAAATTATAACTGTTAAAAGGAGAAGATAGCAGCAGCATCAATGTGGAAAGGAAACTGACTCTCATAATTCATAAATCTCTTTAGAAGTGATGTTTACTATAATGAAAGGGCCAGGGAGGGCACCATCAGGCCGGGAGGTGGAAGGAAGAGCATTAGACAAAAACAATGCAGTAATATGAAGATCTAAATATGTTGGGAGAGGCTCCCCTTTAAAGCCACATTCTTTCTAGTGTTAAATAAATCTTGTCACCACAAAGAGCACTCTCTCTTAGTGTCCTCTATTAACATGGAGACCTTACAGTTCTATAGCAATTTTTAAAGCCAGAAGAGATTGGAGAGGTGCATTCCACGTTCTGAAAGACCTCAAGGACTAATCCAGAAAATTATATCAAGAACATCTATCATAATTGAAAGGGAAATGAAAGCTTTCCATAATAAAACAAGCTAAAGGAATTTAGTACCACTAAGTCAGCTCTATGGAAAGGATACTTCAAGCTGAAGAGGGCATTGGGGGTGGGGGGGATGATACATGGAAAGTTAAACTAAGAAAAAAACCACACACAAATGCAACAAAATGACAGGAATTTATTCACATCTTTCAATAGTAATGATGCCTGTTAAGTTGTCTCAATTCTCCAATGAAAAGACATAGACTGGGCTGGAGAGACAGCTCAGTGGTTAAGAGCTTTGACTGCTCTCTAGATGACCAGGGTTTGATTCTCAGCACCCACATGGCAGCTAACAACGGTCCAAGACTCCAGTTCCAGGAGATCTGATGCCCTTTTCTGACCTCCATGGGCACTGCATGACACAGGTCCACCTACCTACAGGCATAAAATAAAATAAAATAAAAATAAGAAATGAGCCAGGTGTGGTGACCCATGCCTTTAATCCCAGCACTCAGGAGGTAGAGGCAGGCAGATCTCTGTGAGTTCAAGGCCAGCCTGGTCTCAGAGTGAGCTCCAGGGCAGCTGGGACTAAAGGGAAACCCTGTCTCAGAACAAAATAAGCAATAATAATAATAATAAATGAAATACTTTAAAACAGAAGACGCAGACTAATAGATTGAAATAGAAAACAGGATCTTTTTGTTGCCTCCAAAAACATACTTCACCATCAAAAATAGATGTCACATTAGGAGAAAATACTGGAAAGGATATTCCCAACAAGTAGAACTTGGAAACAAGCAAGCATGGCTATTCTAATATCTGACAAAATAGACTTCAAACCAAAACTCATCAAAATTGATAAAGGTCACATCAGCTCATTAAATGACAAATCCATCAAGTGGATATTATAAGTCTAAACATTTATCTACCAAATACAGGCACACCCAGTTTCAGAAAACAAATGTTATTAGATGTGTAGTCACAGTTTAACCCCAATATAGGAATGCATAGTGGATGACTTCGACATAAGACCTGATAATTTGAAACTGGTGAGGGGGGGACGGGGACAACATATAAGCACGGGTGAGGACTTTCTATGTAGGACTGAGGTAATGCAAAAATAGGACCAACAGCTGACAAATGGGATCTCACAGAGTTAAAAAAAATCTCCTGTATAGTAAAGGAAACCATCGACTGAGTGAAGAGGCAACCCACAGAATAGTACAAAATCTTTCACAGATATACATTTGACAGAGAATTGGTGTTTAAGATATACAAAACACTCAAAAGCGCCCTCAAGAAAACAAACGATCCAGTTTAAAAATGGACAATGGGAGCTGGAGAGATGACTCAGCAGTTAAGAGCACTGACTGCTCTTGCAGAGGACCCAGGTTCAATTCCCAGCACCTACATGGCAGCTAACAACTGTCTGTAACTTCAGTTCCAAGGTATCTGGCTCCTCTTCGTACCTCCACTGGCATTGCACAACATGGGTGCACTTACACACAGGCAGGCAATATACTCAATACACATAAAATAAAAATAATAAATTTTTTTGTCTTTTTGAGACAGGGTCTCCCTGTAGCTTTGGATGTCCTGGAACTCGCTATGTAGACCAGGCTGGCCTTGAATTCACAAAGATCCACCTGCCTCTGCCTCCCAAGTGCTAGGATTAAAGGCGTGCACCACCACACCCGGCTATTTTTAAATGGACAATGGAGCAGAACTTGAAGTTCTCAATAGAAGTATTTAGTATACACTTAGAAGGTGTTCAAAATCCTTAGCCATCAGGGAAATGCATATTAAAACAATTTTTAAGATTTCGATTCATCCCAGTCAGAATGGCCGTAATTAAGAATACAAATGACAACAAATGCTGGCCTGGACATCGGGAAAGGGAGAACACTTATACACTGCTGGTGGGAAATCAAGTTGGAGATTTCTCAAAAAAACTGGAGAAAGAAATGACATATGACTTAGCTATAGAACTAGACATATACTCAAATCTACCCTGCTACATAGACACTTATCTTCTGTGTTCACTGCTGTTCCATTAAAAATAGTTGGGAAATGGAAATAGCTCATATATGCATCAATAAATGAATGAATAATGAAAATATAGTGTATATATGCAAAGGAATTTTATTCAGCTACAAAAATGAAATTGTGATATTTGTAAGAAAATTGATGGAACTGAAAAAAATATACTGAGTGAGGTAACCCAGGCTCAGGAAGTCAAACATTGCATTTTCTTTCTCATATGTGGCTCACAGATTACAGTGTTTAAATTTGTTTAAGTTGGAATTTGGATAGAGACCTAGAAACAAGAAAGGTGCTATGACAAAGGATAGAAGTGACCCTAAAGCTGGTAAGGATTGTACAACACATATGGTATGAAAATAAAAGAAGGGAATATAGGATGTGGCAAGAATTAAACAGGGATTGGGAAAGAGATGGGAGAGAAGATGGGGGTGCATGGGGATGGTTAACCAAAACTAAAGTTGAAAAAAAGCACAGAAAAATTCACTATTTTATAAGCTTATTTTAAAAACATAACTTAAAAATAAGACTTTGAACACAGGTACTATGCAAGAGTGAGTCAATAATTTTGATGCCAGGAGCCATGGGTTATTAAATAAAAATCCCAATGCTAGGTATGGGATACTGACCTAGGAGTCAGTAGACAGGAAGGTCCTAAGGGTCTCCCAAATTATACAGGTTATGGGCATTGACACTGGTTACCTGCCAGAACTACGTGGTAAGACACTATTGCTGAATCATACTTTGGTTACAGAATACAGAAAAAAAAAAAACATGCTGGAAATGAGCTGGAAGCTTCTTCCTCTTGGCCGGAACTGATGGCGAAAATGCAGCAATGGTCTTCCCAAGCTTTAGACATTGCATACTATAATATAAACTTGTCAAGGGAGAGGAATTTACTGATGAAATAGTGGCATTACTGTTACAGGAGTAACTGATTTCTTATTGGATCTGAGGACCTCTCTCTAGGAAAGAGTTCATGCCCATACTGTCGCCTGGCCAAAGTCCCATGGCTAAAGAAGTTATAGGCACTAAGGGTAAACCTACCCTCTCATTTTTCTAAATGGACATGTTGTCAAACTATTAAATAACCCTAAATACTTATGTTTATATCCATAAACTATTGCTGCCCTTAGTTCAGATGAAAGAAGCCTCTTTCTGCAGCAAATGGCAGTTAATACAGAGACTTAACAGCTGGTCAGGGTACTAAGGACAAGTGACTGTTGAGTGCTCAGTATTAAACGGGATGCCTATATCAACCCCAGCCTGGATCAGGGAACATTAAGGAAGAAAGGGCAGAAAGAATCTGTGTCAAATTATAGGGAGGAGGGCTATGAAACACTCTCTCATGCACATTCCAGGGCCCTGGCATTCATTAACTCACAGGAGCAGGAGTTGCCTGCATAAGCACAAGACTGAGCCAGTAAACATTCACTCATAGGTGGGGGGCCTCATGCAACACCACCCAACCCAGGGAGCTAATGGCAGTCAAGGTCTGCTGGAGAAGGGGAAGTCATTGTCTTCAATAACTGAGGCACTGAAGCTCCAATGGATAGCTTCATGCTCATGCCCATGCATATGGCCTTGGTTAAACAAAAAAGGCACAAAAGTAGTAGGAAGGGGAAGTATGGTTGTGGGGGTGGAGGAGGAGAGAGGAAGATGGAGGGATAAGTCTAACAGGCTATATTACATACATGTATGAAATGTTCACAGCCATCTGACTCTAACTTCTGAATAATTTGGTTAGGAGTAGGCACTAGACATTAGTATTTGAAAACAATTCTCTATAAGTTTTTATATGTTATAGAAGTCAATGGAAGTTTATTATATTGTTGCTGTCATTTAAGATCTATTTGTGTGTTGATGGGTTTCATCCAATAATGAGTAAGAAGCTAATGAGTGAGATTGCATTATCATCAGTTATGATTAGGAGAGGGAGAAGAAAAGGATAATAAAATATGTGAGAAGGAATGGCTTTTTTCATTACTCACTGAAGAAATTTGTATAACAAAAATATAACCATTTTAAAGTAAACAATTAGTGACATGTAGGGCCTTTACAATATTGTATAACCACCATCTCTTCAATTTCCAACTATTTTCATCAACACTCTGTGTAAGTTATTAGGATCTCAATGAGTCATTTGTGTCAAACCACAAATAGATAGATAAAACCAGGAAGTTCTGAAGGAGAACCCCATGCACACATGCCTATGATAAAACTATTACAGAATATCTCTGAAAGACTTTTGTTAATGGGCTTGCAACTTTTCCCAAGGACTTTCTATGCTACAGTTTTCTACTGGAGTCGCATACACTTGCCCAACACATTATCTCTGCTAATGAAGTGATTCACAACAAATTTCTCCTTTTGCCTTTACACATCTCACTCCAGTCTCCCTGAATTGACTCCTGGTTCTTCAAGACAGGTCTGTCCCAAAATGTAACCCTTCTCTTTCCTCCCAAATAAGCACATTACCTTCATAGATACCCTCTGCTGTTTTTTAAGTCAACAGAGCAAAAAGAAACCAGGTACTCAGTAGGCAGTTATTTTCTATTCCCCTCTCCTCTTCACTCCCATTTCCTGGCAACTGCCAATCCGAGGTTAAGGAGTCCTATCTGCTTCAGTCCAGGTTCTGAATAATAAAAATGACCACATTTTTTAAGGAAGACAAGTGTTTAATGAAATGGAGGTAAAAGTTTGTGAGGCGATTTGTTGCGAGATGGTAATCTCGGAATGCTATGTGAATTTACTAGGAAAATATTTGACTATATATGATAGAGGTATAATTGGGATTCAACAGAATTATGAAATTTTCAGAAAAGTAGTAGAAGGAGATAGGAGTAGAAAATCGATTGTGGTGATAGATCTTGGATTATTTGGCCAAATTAAGGTCAAAAGCAAGTATATTGATAGATATTGAGAAATATTGGGGTTCATATATTTCTCACTCCCATTGAGAGGGTTCCAAGTCCAATTAGATAGCTGTTGACCAGCCCCAAGACAACAGTGCCTCTACTCCACCAATAGAGGTAGCTTGCTGGGCAGCTTGTCATGGTTGTTAGGGTTTGGGACTGGGTTGTACCATTGATTCATTTTCTCCCTTGGCCATGTACATATTATCTAGCATTATGAGCACTTAATTTCAGGTAGAAAGGTTCCAGGTCAATTCCTGAACCATTAATCTAAGTCCTATCCCTGAAGCATGTCCTGTTCTGAACCATAGGGTCTTGTTTTCTATTTGTGGTAGATAAGGAAGAGCTTTAGAGATAGCCTGCTTTCTTTTGAGAGTCACCTGGATGGCTCTCACCAACCATTCAAAGGGAGGTGTCCTCTGTCTTGTACTGTGTTCCCTGCCACAAAGCCACCAGGTAGCACCACCCGTGCACTAATGTTCAGACGGTGTATGTGAATTTCTCATGGAGTCTTGGGGACATCACATTACACTCTGGGTTTCCTAGCTTCTCGAGGTCTAATCATCTCTATTCTTTCTTCTTCCCTTGCCACCTCCCTGTCTCCCCAGTCCCAGCACCCCCATCATCCCCACCCTCCCCCTCTCTGGACCTCCCCCACCTTCCACCATGCCCCCCATTTTTCTCTCCCTCCTCTCTTCCCAAATCAACACCCCCACCCTCCTGTCCTCCGCCCAAGTAACATCTGTTCCTTACTGTCCCCCTGTGTTAGGATTTTTCTTTTCTTTACCTCCATGTATCCTCTTTCCATTGGTATTTTATCAGGATATAGACTCTTATAAGGGGATTGCTATTACAATCCACAAATAAGGGAGAACATACATCACCTGGTTTTCTGGCTTTGGTTACATCACTCAGAATAACATTCTCAAGTTCCATCCATTTAAGTGTGAATTACATAATTCCTTCTTTTCTTACTGCTGAGTAGTAATCCATTGTGTATATGTACCACATTTTCATTATCCATTCATCACTTATGGGACATTTAGGTTGTTTCCATTTCTCCACTATTGTGGAGAGAGGAGCAACAAATATGGATGTACAGGTATTCTTAGTATAATTAGTCCTTTGGGTATATGCCAAGGAGTGGTATAACAGAGATTCATTTTTAGTTTTTTGAGGGTTCCACACATTGCCTTCCATAGTGGCTGCACTAGTCTGCACACCAATAGTGAATGAGTGTTCCCCTTTCTCAACACCCTCACCAGCATCTTGTGTTATTCATTTTCATTATCTTGCTCAGTCTGGGGTAAGATGGAATCTTAAAATGATTTTTATCTGCATTTCTCAAATTACTAAGGATGTTGAGCAGTTTCTAAAGTGTTTCTTAGCCATTTTTTTTCTTCTTTTGAGAATTCTCTGTTCCTATCTGTAGCCCATCTTTTTATTGGGTCATTTATTTTCTTGCTACTTTGTTTTTGGAGTTCTTTGTATATTCTAGATATTAATCCTCTATCAAATGTGTATCTGGTAAACATTTTCTCCCACTCAATGGGTTTCCTCTTCACTTCCTTGGCTGTTTCTTTTGATGTTACAGAAGCTTTGTAGCTTAATGAGGCCCCACTTACTGATTGTTGGCCTTAATGCCTAAGCACTTGATGTGCCATTAAGAAAGTCCTTTCCTACACCTATGTCTTGGAAGGAAATGTCTATGTACTTTTCTAGCAGTTTCAGAGTTTCAGATTTTGTACTGAGGTCTTCGATACACTTGGGGTTGACTTTTATGCAGGGAGAAAGATAAGACTTCAATTTCATTCTTCTACAGGTGGTGATCCAGTTCTGCCAGCACCATTTGTTGAAGATGCTGTTTTTCTCCCATCATGTACTCTTGGCACCTTTGTCAAATATCGGGTGGCTCAAATTGTATGTACTCATGTTTGGGTCTTCTATTCTGTTCCATTTTGATCTACAAGTCTCTTTTTGTGCTAGTACCATGCTGTTTTTATAACTACAGCTGTGTAATCTGATATCTGGTATGGTGATGCTCCCACATTGTTCTTTTTGCTCAAAATTGTTTGGGCTATCTGGGGTGTTTTGTGGTTCCATATGAAATTTTGGATTTAGCTCTGTGAAAAACGCTGTGGGTATTTTTATTGACATTGCGTTGAATCTATAATTGTTTGGGGTATGGTCATTTTCACAATATTGATTCTACCAATCCATGAGCATGGTAGATTTTTCCGTCTCCTAGTGTATTATTCCTCTATCTCTTTGCTTAAAGTTTTGAAATTTTCATTATAGAAAATTTTAATGTTGTTGGTTAGGTATATTCCTAAGTACTGTTTTGAAGTCCATGTGAATGGGAGGGTTTCCTTGTATGCTTTTTATATTTTATTTATTTCTGTATGTGTATGCATGTACTGTCTGTATGCAGGTTTGTGTACCCGTGTCATGCAATGCTTATGATTGCTTGTTATTGGTATATAGAAAGGCTACTGATTTTTGTAAGATAATTTTGTAACCTGCCACTTTACTGAAAGTATTTATCTTTTCTGGTGGAATTTTCTGGATCTCTCATGTATAATATCAGATCATCTGCAAAGATAAATAATTTTACCTCTTCTTTTCCAATTAGTACTCCTTTAATTTCCTTCTTATCTTATTGGTGTTGCAAGGTTTTCAAGCACTATAGTGAAAAGGAGGAGATAGTGGGCAACACTGTTTCTCCATTTTAATGGGAATGCTTCCAGGTTTTCTCCATTTTGAATGATGTTGGCTGTGGGTTTGTTATATATAGCTTTAATGACATTGAAGTATATTCCCTCCAGACATATGTCTTCTGGGACCTTTATCTTGAATGCATGTTGGATTTTGTCAAAGGCCTTTTATGCATCTACTGATATGACCATATATGATTTTTGTCTTCAAGTCCATGTACATGTTTTATGAAATTTATTGACTTATGTACATTGAATCATCCCTACATCTCTGGAATAAAGCCTACCTGATCATAGTGGATGATATTTTTGATGTGCACCTGTATGCCATTTGTGCATATTTTGTTCAGTATCTTTGAATCTATGTTCATTAAGGATATGGACCTATAGTTTTCTTTCTATGTTGTATCTTTAGCTGGTTTTGGTATTAGAGTGATGCTGGCTTCATAGAAGGAGTTTGGAAGTTCTCTGTTTCTATCTTTTTGAATAATTTGAGCAGTATTGGCTGTAGATCTTTGGCTATCTGGTAGAATTCTGCTGTAAAGCCATCTGGGCCTGGGCTTTTTTTAGTTGGGATGTTTTGTTCATTTCAATGTGTCTGTTTATGCTGTTGGCCTCTCCTTAGTCTAACTTTGTTGGTGTCCATAAAACTAAGAAATTCATCCACTTCATTTAGGTTTTCAAATTTAATAAGTATAGATTTTTAAAGTACTCCCTTACAACGTTCTGGATTTTTTTGGTGTCTGTTGCAATGTTTCCCATTTCGTTTCATTTCTTGTTGATTTGGATTTGCTTTTTCTTTCTTTTGGTTAGCTGTGCCAAGGGTCTGTCTATCTTGTTTAAACTTTCAAAGAACCAGCTCTTAGATTCACTGATTTTTTTTTTTTGGTATTGTTTTCTTTGTTTCTATTTCATTAATTTCTCCTCTTGCTTTTATTTCTTCTGTTCTACTAGGTTTGGATTTCATTTGTTCTTGCCTTTTCAGAGTCGTGAGTTGTGCTGTTAACTACTTTACATGTGTTCTTTCTGATTTTTAATGTAGGCAATAAGCGCTATAAATTTCCTTCTCAGGACTACTTTTAAGGTGTCTCAGAGGTTTTGTTGCATTGTATTATCATTTTTGTTTAGTTCCAGGAATACTTTTATTTCTTTCTTAATTTCTTCTTTAGCACATTGATTATTCAAGAGTGTATTGTTTAATTTCCATGAGTTCCTGTGGTTTTTAGAGCTTCTTTGGCTGTTGATTATAAGGTTTATTGCACTGTGGTCTGATAGAATACATGGAATTATTTCAAGTTTTTTTTTAATTTGTTGAGTTTTGTTTTGTGTCGCCAACTTGTGATCAATTTTAGAAAAGCTTGCATGCACTGCTGAATAGAAAGTGAATTCTTGACAGGAGTGGTGGCTCACGCCTTTAATCCTATCACTTGGGAGGCAGAGGCAGGTGGATCTTTGTGAGTTCAAGGCCAGCCTGGTCTACAGAATGAGTTCCAGAACAGCTGGGGCTACAGGGAGACCCTGTCTCGAAAAGACCAAAAAAAAAAAAAAAAGTGAATTCTTTGGTGTGTGGGTGGAATATTCTGTAGCTGTCCATTGTCCATTTCTATTTGATTCAGATGCCTCTCTGTTTATTCTTTGTCCAGTTGATCTGTGTATTGAAGAGAATGGGGTATTGAAGTCACCTAGTATTATTGAATTAATCTATGTTTTATAGTTCTGGAGTACTGGTTTTATGAATTTGGGTGCACCAGAATTTGATGCATATATATTCATGATTATAATGTCTTCTTGGTCATTTGTTCCTTTGATTAGAATGAAGTGACCTTCTTTGTCTCTTCAGATTAGTTTTAATTTGAAGTCTATTTTGTCAGATATTAGAATTGCAGCCCCTGCTTGCTTTTTACAGCCATTTGCTTGGAAAATTTTTTCCCATCCTTTCACCCTAAGGTAGTGTCTATCCATGAAGGTGAGATGAGTTTCTTGAAGACAAGAAAAAGATGGGTTTTCTTTTTTTTGATCGAGTCTGCTACTCTGTGTCTTTTGACAGAGGAGTTGAGGCCATTGATATTTAATATTATTGAAAGGTATGTATTGGGGGCTGGTGAGATGGCCTAGTGGTTAGGAGCGCCGACGTTCTTGCAGAGGACCCGGATTCGATCCCCAGCACCCACATGGTGGCCGAGAAACGTCCGAAACTCCAATTCCAGGAGAACTCCAGTTCCAGAGGAATCCAACACCCTCTTCTGACCTCTGCGGCATTGCACGACACGGGTGCACAAACTTACATGCAGATAGTACATTCATACACATACATAAATAAATAAAATTAATAAAAAAATTTAATAAAAAAAGAAAGGTATGTGTTGGATACTGTCAATTTAATTTCTTTAAGTTTGTGGATTCATATTGAATTTCTATTATTATACTCTCCTTTGTTTTCTTTCTGTGACCTCTCGAGTATAGTCATTTGTGTGTTCAGTCCTTTGTACTTTTCAAGTATTCTTGAAAATACTTGTAGGACTAGTTGGTAGACATGTATTCTTTCAGCCTATTCATGTCATGAAAAATTTTCTGTTTTCCTTCAACTTTGAAAGATAGTTTTTCTAGAGAGAGTATTCCAGGTTAGCATTCAAGGTTGTTTAGAGTTGGGAATACTTTGGTCTAGGTTCTTCTGGCTTTTATAGTTTGCGTTGAGAAGTCAGCTGTGAGATTGATGGGTTCTTCTTTATATATAACTTGTTTTTCTCTAGCAGCCTTCAGTACTCTCTCTGTTCTGTATAGTTAATGTTTTTATTATGATATGCCATGGGGGTTTTCTATTCTGGTCATGTGTAGTTGGTGTTTTATGTACTTCTTTCCTTAATTTTGGAAAGTTTTCTTCTATAATTCTATTGAAGATGTGTTCAACACCATTGGCCAGAGATTCTTCCCGTATGCCTATAATTCTTAGACTTGGTCTTCTCATGCTGTTCAATATTTCCTGCATATTCTATTTCATGTTTTTTTTTAATTTTGCATAGTCTTTTCTTAAGAACTCCAGGGCTTCAACTTTATTATCTAGTCTTGATATTCTGTTTTCTGTTTCATTCATTCTGCTTGTGAGGCTCTGCTGTAGCTTCCAGTTTGTTTATTGGGTACTTCGAATTCATGCAAATTTCTGTTTGGGTTTTTTCCTTGCTATTTCTATCTCTTTTGTGAATTCAGTTTTCAAGTCATGAATTGTTTTTGATATTTCATTAAGCCACGTATTTGTATATTCCTGAGCTTGCTTCACAAGTTCTTTAAATTGTTTGTCTGTGCTTTCTTTAAGTTCTTTGATCATATTTATAATTGTTCTTTTAAATTCTGAGTCCAGCTGTTCCACTGAATGGTTTTCATTTGTAGTGCCCTTCTGGAAAGGGGGTGGGTTTTGTTAGGGACATATTCTCTTGGTTTTTCATATTATTTGTGTTTTTGCACTGCTTTGGGGGCATTTGAATATTCTCTCTGGTTATCTGACCAGTAGGTATTTCCATTTGGCTTTTGTTTAATTGATTTTTGGTATATTTGTATGTTAATATAGCTTGGTTAATTTTTGTTCCGAGTCCTAGGTAGACAGGTGTGCTGGATGGCTTCAGTGTTACCATGACACACCTGGGTCAAGGGAGCCTCAGTTGTGGAATTGCTTTCATTGGACTGGCCTGTGGCCACGTGTATACAGTATTGTATTAATTTTTGAGCAATGTAGGAGGGCCCAGCCCATTGTGGGTGGTGCCACCTCTGGGCAGGTTTTTGTATAAGAAAGCAGGCTGAGCATGGGCCAGGGGAGCAAGCCAGTAAGAAGCATTCTTCCATGGCCTGTGCTTCAGCTCCTGCCTCCAGGTTCCTGCCCTGAGTTCCTACCTTGGGCTCCCTGAGTTCCTACCTTGGGTTCCCTGAGTGATGAAATGTGACCTGGGAGATGTAAGATGAATAAATCTTTTTCTCCCAAAGTTTGTTTTGGTCAAAGTGTTTTGTCACAGCAATGGAAAAGCAAACTAGAATAGTAAGACTGCCCAGCAGATCAAGAGCCAAGGAAGATGGATGTTAGGATTACCTGAGGTGATATGTAGCACCTATGCTAGGGTGGTTGGCAACTCAGGGTAAGGGAGTTAGACCAGGGAAAGGATTGGTGTTTGTGGGGATTCTAATCTGGGTGGGAACAGGGTGGGGTGGGGGAGAAAAACTAAATGGGGTAGCTGGTGAGCAGGTACTGACTTACAAAGGTCCCCTAGGGCAAGTGTGTGAGGCAGGTCAAAGCTGGAGAGGTGCATATGACCATATATAAAAGGAAATAAAGAAGGTCTGGGAAGATGGCTTACCAGGTGCTTATTATATTACCTAAGTTTGGATCCCCAGCACCCATGTATAAATCCAGGTGTGGTAGTGAGCACCAGTAATCCTAGCTCTTGGGAGCCAGAGACACATAGCTCATAGGAGTTCATTGGTTATTTAGTCTTGCTAAATGATCAATGTCTCAGTTCAGTAAGAGATCTTGTCTCTAAAAGAAATCAAGTGGACTAGCCGGGCGTGGTGGCGCATGCCTTTAATCCTAGCACTTGGGAGGCAGAGGCAGGCAGATCTTTGTGAGTTCAAGGCCAGCCTGGTCTACAGAGTGAGTTCCAGGACAGCTGGGGCTATAGGG
>VZQC01014940.1:546362-557237 GCA_009823505.1 Rhizomys pruinosus
GTGTGTGTGTGTGTGTGTGTGTGTGTGTGTGTGTGTGTGATGTGAGCATGTACAAAAGCCAGAAGTCAATGTTGGTGTCTTCTTCTCTGACTCTCCACTGTTTCTGGGACAGAATCTATCACTAATCTTGGAGCTCGTTACCAGCAAACCCCAGGATCTGCCTGTCTGCCCCACCACCAGGGTTCCAGCAGCACTCTACTGCACCCAGATTTTCCGTGCTGAGGTCTGAACATGTCCTCATGCTTGTGTAGCAAGCATTTGCCCACTCTACCCCCAGAGCCATCTCCCCAGACCCATTTGGATTTTTAAGGAGTTGTTATAATACAGGGGGTTGCAAGGAACTAGCTAGTTTTCTCTTGCCCAAACCTGATGTTCAAAGCAATTAAGACCGTAGCCTGTTGCCTGTGAACTGCTGAATACACACTACCCTAACACAGCATTTCACAACAACAGCGCACTCATTGTGCTGCCATCTTGGACTGAATAGCCTCCCCCGTTGTACATTGTAGAAAACCTAACCATATCCCTGGCCTCTACTCACTGGAAACCAGTAACACATCTAATTTCTCTCAGTTGTTAAGACCAAAACTATCTCCAGTGCCCTCTGGTAGGAAAATGGCCACTGAGGGAAAACCAGTGCTTTAGAAGACCTGCCTGTCATCATAAACTCTTACTCTGAACCTAAAACTTCCAGAACTCATTGATCAGAGAAGGAGCTGACTCTGCCCTGCTTGCACTGATTACCACATGGCTTGTGCTGGGAAGGGAATGGGGATTGCCGGCAGTGTGTCCTCTAGCACAGTGTTAGAGACACTCCTGGTGTTATAGGACTCTTGAGAATCTGACTCAACAGGTAAAGGAGGGATTAAACTTAGTTTAACAATGTCCATTTTATACCTTCTAACTGAGTTTGATGTTTTAAGGAGCTATGCACGTCAGTAAGGTGTAGTTGCTGCCCTTCTTCCCCAAAAGGACACACACTGTTACTATGCTGGGGACACACCACCGAACCGTGTCTACCATGAAGCCCAGAGCCACTCTAGTGAGATGCTTAGTTTAATTCCATCCGATGGCCACAATCTGTAGCCATGAGCTCTATAGCTTTTCTGTAAAGGATCCAGGTGAATGACTTGGGCTTGTGCTATTTGGGCCTTGCTCATCCCAGTTACCTGGTAATGTAGCTGCCACTTCGTATATGTAGCTGCCACTTTGTATATGTAGCTGCCACTTTTATATGTAGCTGCCACTTTTAAAAAAAATTTGTATTTATTTCTGTATGTGTATGAATGTAGTGTCTGCATGCAGGTCTGTGTACCTGTGTAATGCCGTGGAGGTCAGAAGAGGGTTTCGGATTCCTCTGGAACTGGAGTTCTCCTGGAATTGGAGTTTCAGACGGTTCTCAGCCGCCATGTGGGTGCTGGGGATCGAACCTGGTTCCTCTGCAAGAGCAGTCGGCACTTTTAACCGCTAGGCCATCTCTCCAGCCCCTGTAGCTGCCACTTTGTATATGTAGCTGCCACTTCGTATTACGTAGCCTTACTTCAGATTTATGATCTCCTTAAAGATGGGTGCTCTGGCCAGGCATGGTGGTGCACGCCTTTAATCCTAGCACTTGGGAGGCAGAGGCAGGCAGATCTCTGTGAGTTCAAGGCCAGCCTGGTCTACAGAGTGAGTTCCAGGACAGCTGGGGCTACAGAGAGACCCTGTCTCAAAAAAAACAAACAACAACAACAACAAAAAGATTAAATCTGATGGACACCAGAGGTCCAAGAAGGGGATAAAGCCAGGGGTAGATCCCTCTAGTAAACTCTATCCAGATCACGACTGATGGTCTTGGAGCGTATGTAAAGGTAGGTCCTGCGCTACCTTCTTAAGGCATTGGCACTTACACTCAATCTTTCCTGATTGATTAACATAGTATCAACATTCTTCCCCCAGAAAAACACAAGTGCCCCCTTTCTCTGTCATTAGTAAATCCGGAACTGTTCACTTTTGGAGGGTGACCTCAGCCAGGGAAGAGAGTTGTTGTAACACCTGGATAGACTGGGCTCTAGCTTCTACTGCAGTAGAAAGCTGTATGTTAAGTTGTCAGATATCTTTGGAGAACTGTTTGACTAAAATAAAGGTGTGCCCCAGGCTACCTGCAGTGAGACCAGTGGCAGCTACTGCTGAGACCAAGCATGTCCATACCAGCACTGCCAACTTGGCTGACCAATTGTTTCAGGAGCAGTGAATGGCTAAGGATTCTTCCCGACTTCTCTGTGTCCCCTGGTATGCCTGGAATTCTCCTGGAGTACAAGGAATTAGGTCAAGCATGACTGGGAGACATGGGCACAAGGTGTTAGCAGAAATGAAGGCATACACCAAAGAAGAGCAGAGAAATACCAGTCCTAGGGCCAAGGAAGTCTGACCCGTGACTGTCCTATTTTTGATGGCTGAACTTGGGTACTCCAAATCCTGAGCTGCCTAACATTCAGTTTGGTTAAAATGGGGGGGGGGGCTGGAGAGATGGCTCAGTGGTTTAGAGCATTGACTGCTCTTGCAGAAGACCCTGGTTCAATTCCCAGCACCTACATGGCAGCTAAGAATTGTCTTAGGCTGGTTGTGGTGGTGCACACCTTTAATCCCAGCACTCTGGAGGCAGAGGCAGGTGGATTTCTGTGAGTTCAAGGCTAGCCTGGTTTACATAGTGAGCTCCAGGCCAGCTGAGACTAAAGGAAGACCCTGCTCAAAAAAAAATAAATAAATAAATGGGGGGAGGGGAAGGTAGTAATGGAGTGTGGAGAAGAGGGTAAGGTGAGCACCTGGTTGTAGTTAGTGCTCACCTGCACTCAGAGATGCAACCTGCCTCATGCTGGATGAAAGGGAGCAAAATGGGGGAAGAGCCCAGTCTGGGCCAGCTATTTGCTCATCACAGACCTTAGGCCTTGGGTTGTTGATCGCCACCCCATTATGGCCATATTAATTTCACCTGCAGGGGAATAACAACACCCGAGACAGAATCCTCAGACTGGTGGCCTCCTACAAGCCTTTCTCCAGTCAAAACCACTGCTGGACACTCCAGACTCTATTCCCAGGTTGGTGATCCAACAGGAGGACTTTTTTCCAATCAATTCCACTAGCACTCAACACTCAAACACAAGCCTGATGGGCTTAAAATACACACTTGTAGAAATAACAAATCCAGAAATCTCATCAGGTGGAAGTGAAGATTTGATTTATTGTTTGCAGCCCATCCTTTATATAAACAGAATGATGTCATCTCTCACAGCCAATCCCAGACCCCCTGTATCATGCTCTGTAAATATCACAAGCTCTTTATCACAATTTTGTCTTACAAGGTGTGTCACTAGTTGATACAAGCTATTCTCACCTAGGGGCAGAGTCAGGTGCAAATGGCAGGCAGGCGATTTAAGACAATGCAGCCACAGGCCACCTGCCTCTACCTACACCCAGTGGAGGTGTGGTTAGAGATGTTGTGAACCAGGAGAGAAAGATGCAACAGAAAGCAGCCAGAGGGATGTAGGGCAAAAAAGTTCTTTAAGAGGGATAGAGAGAGGGAGAGTGCCTCTTCCCATGAGAACTTGAGTGTAGAACTGAGGCAGCTCACTTGCTGTGAGCCCTTGGTGGTTTAAGAAGACTGCTTGGAATGGGAGAAACCCATAGTTAAGGCAAAGAAAAGGAGAAAAAGAGCTAGTGTGGATAAGAAAGCAGAAGTGGGAGATGAGGCAATGAGTTTCAGGAGGGCAAGTCATTAGGATACCAGATAGAAGAAGGAGGAAGAGAATTGCAAGCCTCTCTCTGTTAGTTGGGGGATACATGTTTTAGATCTGGTTTATGTGCTGCTTTAGGGGTGTACTTTCTCAGCATTCACATTGAGACTGTCTTCCCCCACTGGGTCTCAGGATGTCTTGCATGTTTAAGAAAACCTGAGCTGGGGGGGGGGGCTGGAGAGATGGCCTAGCGGTTAAGAGCGCTGACCGCTCTTACAGAGGACCCGGGTTTGATCCCCAGCACCCACATGGCGGCCGAGAACCATCTGAAACTCCAATTCCAAGAGAACTCCAGTTCCAGGGGAATCCGAGACCCTCTTCTGACCTCCGTGGCATTGCACGACATGGGTGCACAAACTTGCATGCAGACAGTACATTGATACACATACAGAAGTAAATAAAAAAAATGCTGGGCGTGGTGGTGCACGCCTTTAATCCTAGCACTTGGGAGGCAGAGGCACGCGGATGTCTGTGAGTTCAGGGCCAGCCTGGTCTACAGAGTTCCAGGACAGCCAGAGCTACAGGGAGACCCTGTCTCAAAAAAAAATAAAATAAAATAAATAAATAAAAGAAAACCTGAGGGGGCTCAAGGCACTGGGACTTATGTGTGTCTTCATGGGTGAGCCAAAAGTTCCTTCTGATCCAGGAATGGGTATGTCTGTAGGGTTTTCCCTATGAGGTTGTTACACTTCCTGGGAAAGCCCCCTGACACCTGCATCCAGTAAGGGTGTAGAGAACAAATGTCTCTTCTCTTCAGAGCCTCTATGGTGAGGCACTTGTAAAATTCCTAAACTAGTAGCTGGGTATGGTAGTACATGCCTTTAATCCCAGCACTCCAGAGGCAAAGGCAGGTGGATCTCTGTGAGTTCAAGGCCAGCCTGGGGTACATAGTGAGTTCCAGGACAGCTGAAAAAAAATTCCTAAGCTAAAGGAAGTAAGGTTGTAAGAAATCATGGGGAAAATAAACAGTGAGCAGGAAGAGAAGGACGAGAGGAAGAGCAAGCGGTCACAGTGCCGTACTGTAGAAGGAAGTGACCAGTCAGCAGGTGTCACTGCCTGTTTGGTGTTACCAAATGAGTTCTCCATCCTTCAGATGGCGTCCCACTGGCTGAAGTGGGGAGAAGGCCTAGAGGCCAGAGAGTCACGTGACTTTCAGGAATGATTTTGAACAGCAAGTAAGGACCCAGTGGTCCATGGGTAACTCTAAGAGATGTGACCACCACTGGGAAAGGGAGGGAGAGGGAGAGAGAAAGGGGGAGAGAGGAAGGAGAGGAAGAAGGAGGGGGAGAGGGAGAAGGAGGAGAGGGAGAGGGAGAGAGAGAAGAGAGAAGAGAATTGGACCTAGGGGAGGCCACGTGGAGAGGAGGGGGGGTGACTTGAGAATGTTGGAGGAATAGATCCATCCCTCGCTCAGTAACCATGTTGGTAAGTCAATGGTCACAGAAACCAGAGGAATTCAGTGGCTGTGGGTGCTGGCCTAGGAGTGACTTGGAGGGTGAGAGAGAGAGAGAGAGAGAGAGAGAGAGAGAGAGTATCAAAGACAGACAAAGGACTTGGAGCATTGGAGAGACAAGTCTGACTCTCAGGTGGGCTTAAATTCACTCAGTAACTGTGCCTGTAGATCAACAGTTGTGGAAACCAAAGAAATTCAGTGGCTGTGGTGAGTGCAGAGCCTGTACTTGGCAGCTGGTCTAATTGGACTTTGTCAGCCATGCCCAACAGAAGGCAGGGCAGCTAGGGTCTTTACCCCCATCTGAGACACAACACCAGATGTTAGGTTCAGGTGGAGGGGAGACCTGGTGTGAAGAAAGGGAAAATATTCATTACTCTGATGAAAAGGAAGTTGGTTTTATTGGGCAGTGACTGGCCTGCCTGTGTTGGGATCAGAAAGACCAGTGTTAGATTGGCGCCCAAAGTGGCAGTTTTAAACCCAGGAATACAAGAATGTGAGCTTACAAGGATGTGGGGGTGAGAAAATGGGGGAGAGAGCAAAGTGGGCCTGTGGCTGGTATCAGAAGGAGCATCTCTAGAGAAACCAAAGCCTGTGTTCTTGTATCCTGTGAGGCAGGACTTTAGGATGTTGCAGCAACTTTTCTCAGATTGCAGGAAAAGAACTTTGGTTGGCTTCCTGGAATCCCTGATTTAGGTGGGCTACAACCTTACCATTTTAGCTCACAATTCAAAGTTAAAGTCCATTGCTGTGGGGAAGGCACAATAGCAGCCAGTCAAGATACCTGCTCACATCACATCCACAGTCAGTGAGGAGCCGAGCAATCCATGTGAGACAGAAGGCCAAGTGAACAGAACAACAAGGTTTCCCTTCCTCTGTGTCCTATTATCTGGGCCACCAAAAGACTACTCCCAGTTGGGGCAGGTACTCCATATGAATTGAGACAATACATACACACACACACACACACACACGCACACACACATACACACACACAGATGCCTGCACATCAACCTGGTGAAAAAAAAACCCTCATTGAGGCCTTCTTCCCAGTTGAGTCTAGGTTGTGTTATATTAAAGCAAACTGTTACACATATGGACACAAAAGCACTCTGTACAAAAACCAAAATATGCTGCAGGGCATGGTGTGCATACCTTTAATCCCAGCACAAGTGGATCTCTGTGAGTTCAAGGCCAGCCTGGTCAGCATAGTTCCAGCTAGGAGTACAAAGAGACCCTGTCTCAAAAACACCATAAAAGAAAAAAAAAAGCAAAAAGAAAAACGCTGAAATAAAAAAGAATTGAAGATAAGGGGTTCATACAGACATACCTGGAGAGACAAGTCTCTGTGTTTCTTGCAAACTTTGAATGTGTCATTTCAACTGCTATTCTGAACTATCTTTCCAAGGATATTTATTATACAGTAAATAGCAGACAATAGTGTCTCACAGTATAGAGGGTAGATATATTTTTCGGAGTGATGTCTCAGTTACTTTTCTATTTCTTTGATAACACTATGATCAAGGCAATTTATATAAGGAAGAGTTTATTTGGGCTTATAGTACCAGAGGGGTAAGAGTCCATCATGGTGGTAGAGGCATGGCAGAAGGTAGCTGGAACAGAAAGCTGAATGCTTGAACATCTTCAAGCATTTTCAGGAGGCTGACAGATCAAGGTAGAAGTGTGCCAAGACTAAGAACTCTGAAAGCCCGCCCTCAGTTGTGTGCCTCCAACAAGACCATACCTCCTAAAGGTCCATGATCTTCACCAAACAGCACAACCAAGTGACCAAGTGTTCAAATACTTGAGCCTAGGGAGGACACTTCTTATTCAAAGAACCACATTCCACTCCCTGGGCAGCATAGGCTCATGGCAGTATCATAATGCAAAATGCATTTAGTCCAACTTTAAAAGTTCCCATAGGCTTTAACGTTCTTGATAAGAGCAGGAGGTAAAAAAATGGCTAGGGAGCTTAGGGAACAGGCCCTCAAAGAACCATGGCCAGTTTTTCTCACAGCCGAGAGCTGGAAATTCCTTGGCTCTGCAAGTAAACTTGTCCCTACCTCAGGCTAGAGATGTCAGAACTATATAATCCAAAGATGTCTCTGGCCCCACCATAGCCAGAAGCTGAAGATGTCAGTATGGGTCTGGGTTGTTTTTTTTTTTTCCTTATGCTGAGGATATGATCAGGACCTCATGACCAAGACCTCGAGGGACTTGAACACCTGGAACGAGGACTGGACTGACCAGCTCATCTCCCTCTCTCCTGCCTCCACTAAATCCTTATTAACTCCTGGGTAATGAGACTCAGTGGAATCCCATTCCCTGGAACTCCTCCTACGAGAGCTCTGCTGTCTCTATCCTAAGCTACCTATCTATAATAAAATATTCCTTTCTAAACCTGACCCTCTCTTGTCCATAAATTTCATTCTTTGAATTTGTAAGGCAAGGACCTAATAGCCTCTGGCTTGAGGTGGCTTTGGTGGGTGTTGAGTTTCTAGGACCCTCGACTCTGTTACTCTCATAGACACCCTGGTAATGCTGTATCTTGTGTGGCATGTTGAACTTGAAGGAAGGGAGTACTTGGACCACCACTCGTTTTCCTGGCCTAACTATACCTCTTTTTCATCGTCTTACCCTCCTCTGCTACAGGTGAAAGCATGCTCTGCTCTGCCTCATCTCCAATTTCTCCCTTTCCTCAGCCTTTCCTGTTTTGTTTTCCCTCTCTGATACTCAGTTGCTCCAAACTTGCTTTTGCCCTGGCCTCATCTTGCTCTGGGGACCTCTGCTTTTCACTTTCTAGTTACAATGTCTTTGAACAGACTAAAGTGAAAGAACATTCTAATATCATCTCTTTCCAAGTTCTTTTAGGTACCATTGTTTCCTGTGTTCCTTATCTTCCAGATTATGGGTACTTAAATTCAAGATTATGTATGGTAAATAGTAATAGCGTTTTCCTAATCCAGACAGACTGAGAATCCTCTTTAGAATTTACTCTGGGAGCTAACATGCTTAACTCTTTTTTTTAATTTTAATTTTTATTTATTTCTGTATGTGTATGAATGTACTGTCTGCATGCAAGTTTGTGCACCCGTGTTGTGCAATGCCAAGGAGGTCATAAGAGGGTCTTGGATTCCCCTGGAACTGGAGTTCTCCTGGAATTGGAGTTTCAGATGGTTCTCAGCCGCCATGTGGGTGCTGGTGATCGAACCTGGGTCCTCTGTAAGAGCGGTCGGCGCTCTTAACTGCTAGGCCATCTCTCCAGCCCATGCTTAACTCTTATGTATGGTAAATAGTAATAGGGTTTTCCTAATCCAGACAGACAGAGTCCTCTTTAGAATTTACTCTGGGAGCTAACATGCTTAACTCTTATCTGCCACCTACATGGCAGCTAACAACCATCCATAACTCCAGTTCCAGGGAATCCAATGCCCTTTCCTGACCTCCACAGGCATTGCATGACACGAGTGCACCTATCTACATGCAGGCAGTACACTCATAAACATAACATAAAATACTAAAATATTTTTTTAAAAATATGGATTAACAAATTTATAAATGTTAGGCAAAGGGTCAGAGGGAACATTTAAATGGATATTAAGTTTCAGCCCTCAAGAGAGCCAGATCAGTAAACCTTTCCTAACCTACAAAATCATTATAAGTTGGCTAATTTCTCTAATGCATCAGGCCCAATGTTTTATTCAGAGGTTTCATGTATGGTGGGTCCTATGCAGGCAGGATAAGAGTTACCAGGAAAGATGCAGAAAGAATCCATTAAGGTCAAAGGGCACTAAGAGAATCACATCAGCAAAAGTCAATAATTCAGAAGAAACTCCTCCTCATTAGGGTAACTAGTAAAGGAGAGGATACAGATACCCAAGCCTATGCCTATGATGGAGAGATAATGACTAAGTCAGTAGGGATGTCTTTTGTCATGGTCACTCATGAAAAAGGATAAGAAAATCTTTGGAGGATGCTCTGGAGAAGCAGACAAAGAAGATTTAAGAGTCATTCCAAATAGCTTCTTTTTTCTTACAGATGGGTAGCCCTTTGTCTTCAGCAAAAGCTATATTACACATTTGGATCTCCTTGATCCACAGAGCTTAAGGAAGAAAAACTTTTGTCTTTCTGTACAAAGAACTGGTCAAGATATACAGTAGAGGCCAAAATTTGGCCTGTAATGGGAAATACAAAGGAGGAAATGTAGTTATTAAATCTTTCAGATTGTTATCTCCATGAATAGACACAGAGTAACCAATTGTGTGTATAAGTTTTCATGCATCTGGTCACCTCAAGTATAGCCAGGGATCTCAGCTTTGACATTGGTAAAGGCAGATGTTTCTGTCAGCCTGATCCTGCTTGGTCATGGGTGTTCACTGCCAAGTACTCATGGTTTCATAGAGTTTAAAAATATCAAACAAGGTGATCTTTGAAAATCAAATGTTCTGTCACTTGTCAATCCCTGTTCCCAATAAGGGACCCAACAGATGAAGACTCACTTAGAAAATGTATACAGATTATAAGAATGACAAATGTTTCCAGTCCAGTAGTCACAGGACTCAACAGCTCTCCTGTTCAGTGTAAACTACTGAGTTAAATTCTAAAGAGAAACAAATGCCTTTTTGTATAAATTATATTGGCAAATTGTCACGTGCTGTTTGCACTCACTGAGAAGCTGACTCTGGAGATGGGGTTGGCCCTCCCATTTCAGACTCAAGCCTGTTATCTCAGGATGTTCTCCAAGACTCCTGTGCAGGTTCAGGTTGGCCCTCTGACCCTGCAACAAGGAAAAAGGAGAACAACCAAACAGCCTAAGAGTAAATGTATTGTGCAGTTGAGAACAGCTAAGGGATGAACTAATTTCAACAAAGGTTATTGTTATTTAGCTCATGGTGTAAAATGTCTATAGTGAGTAGAGTTCTCCCCCGCCCAAATAATCTGCTTTGAAAAACTTTGAAAAGACTCATAAGGGGAAACAGGACATGTATGGCAGACTGCATGAACTTGGGAGGGGCGGGGGGCATGGAGCGGGAAATGAGTCTGGACTGAACTGAGAAATGCACAAAAATTCAATAAAAGATTAAAAAAATGTCTATAGTTGTATTAGTCACTTTTCTGTTGCTGTGATAAAATACCATGACCAAAGGAACTTATAAAAGGAAGAGTTTATTTGAGCTTACAATTGACAGTTCCAGGGAATTAGAGTCCATTGTGGTGGGAGGCATGGTGGCTGGAGCAGCAAGCTGAGGGTCACATCTCGCAATGAGCACAGGAAGCACAGAGAGAGCAACTGTAGACCACGAGGCTTGTTAAAACTCACTAAGCCTGCCCCCAGTGACACACTTCCTCCAGCCCGGCCACACACCCCAAGACCTCCAAAAACAGCGCCACCAACTGGAGACAAACGTCTGAATACCTAGAGCCTATGGGGGACACTCATTCAAACCACCACATTCCACTCCCTGGCCCCCATAGGCTCCTGAGCATATAAAATGCAAAATGCATTTAGTCCAACCTTAAAAGTCCCCATAGTCTTTACCAGTTTCAATGCCATTCAAAAGTCTACAGTCCAAGTCTCTTCTGATGGAATTAAAGGTCTGCCTACAACACCCAGCATAGTCTTCCACATTCTTTTTTTTTTTTTTTTTTTTT
>VZQC01014940.1:558902-649348 GCA_009823505.1 Rhizomys pruinosus
TATGAATATATATATATTCATATATATATATATGAATATATATATATATATTCATATATATATATGTATATATATATTCCTATAAACCCTATAAAATTCTATATTTTGGGCATATAAGATGGCTCAGTGGGTAAAGGTGATTGTTGCCAAGTCTGGCTGACCACATGGTGGAAGAGGAAAACTAAGTCCTGCACTTTGTCCTCTGACTTCTACACATGCCCTCTCCCCAAGAAATAAATGCAAAAATGTTTACTTGTATTGAGTTTTTAAAAAGTCTATATTTTACATGCAAATAAATGAAATTAACTTGGGGGGAGGTATTTCTTTTAGTTTTCTGTATGACAGAATGTATTTAGCCTGTGGGTAATATTTCAATCTAGTTTCATTGTTATCATAAAGAATTCTGGAATTAAAGCCCAGCTATACTGTTACTCCTTTGTCATTCTGAAATATTAAATTTCTACATTAGAAAACATTTTCTATAAACTCTGAAATTCTGGGTCTATGCCTACTATGTAATAGATTTTCAATATATGTTGAATAAATGACTTATATTGTAATTAAGACTTCATATTTAATTAATAGAAGATAGTACTCAAAAACTTTTATTTAGGCAACAAAAAAAATCAGGGAAAATGTTTTTGGCTAACATTTTCAGATTGAACAATTTTCAAAATGAGAAATTTTCATATTTTCTAATCACATAAGAAGCAATTCCAGTCCAGTTCCTCGCTTTGTTTCCTCGTCAGTTATCACTATTGTCAACTTCTGTGTGTGCACATGTGAGTGAAGGTACATGTATGTGTGTACATATAAGTGGAGGCCAGAGGTCAACATGTGGTGTCTTCCTCAGTGTTCTCTTATTTTTCAAAGCAGGCTCTCTAAGTGAATGTGGAGCTCACCAATTCAGCTAGACTTGGTGACCAACTAGGGGATGGGCCTCTCTGCTTCACCAAAGCTGCTATCACAGGCTCAGACCTGTATTTCACTGGGCTTTTCACTGGCTGCTGGGGATCTGGACACAGGTCCTCATCCTGGCATGGCAAGCACATTACTGACAGAGCCCCACTATCACTAACATTTAATGGCTCAAAGAAATGAAAATAAAGTTTAAAAATTAATATTGCAGATTTGATTAAAAATTATATTAAGTTATATTAAACTCATATCCAACAGTTTTTACAATAATGGCAATAGTGTTCCTAAAGTCTTCCTTCTTTTTTTTTTTTTCCCCCCTAAAGTCTTCCTTCTAATCATCTCTTTTATCATCTCCTGCCTGGCTGGGTGTGGCGAGTATTCTAAAACACCCCATTTCAGCTTGCAACTTGTGGTTTAAAAACGGGTGCAAAATGCTATTTCTGTCTTGCCAATTATCGTTAAGGGTCTAGCAAATATTTCTAATTTTTTTTTTTTGTGTGTGTGTGTGTGTGTGTATTTTTATGTTTTTTGAGACAGAGCCTCCCTGTAGCCACAGAGATCTGCCTGCCTCCACCTCCCAAGTGCTGGGACTACAGGCGTGTGCCACCACTCCCGGCTTAGTATTTATAATTTTATAGAGAGGATATACTAGAAGTTTATTAATGTTGCTCTTTTAGGTATACCGTAAACGTTATGACAGGTAACTGCTTCAAACACAAGTTTCTAGGCCCTAACCCTAAAGAATGTGGCTTTCTATCAAATTCACATACTGTGAAGTGGGTGGGTACTACTTTGAGACTTGTGAACTGGGTATAGAACATTTTAACACTTCTGTGCCTTTATTTTTGTCTTTCAATAAGTAAAACTCGTTTGTCATGAGCTAAATTTCCAAAACCATTTTCTTGGTAAAGTTGGCTCAATTTTAGGATATTAATGGGATCTGCCTTGACTTAGCTGCTGCAGCCAACACTCTCAATAGCTAACTTGGAGGAATTTATTCGCTATCCTTTGGAACAGCACTGTGTTCAGGCCTGCCAGAGGGCAAGGGTCGCCCCAGTTGGCCGGGGGAGTTTAAGGCCTGAGGCTTGGCCCGCGTTATCTGGGGCACACCATCCAGCTCCACAAACTCTGCAAGGAGGGTTCTTGATAGGCAAATTTGTGTTCACCAGTGTGGGAGCCCAAGCCTGCGGTTGGCCCACCCAACCCCAGCCTCCAACGACCTTCCCGTGGCTGCCCAGTCCGGACGCAGGCTGCTCCAGCAGCTCAGCGGACAGGTTCTGATCCGCCAGCGACCTCGCGCCGCGGAGCTCGAACCGCGGTCCTGGAGTAGTCAGCCCTTTCTGCCGCTACACCAGGAAGCTCGGAGCCCGAGGTCCAGCGCCCGGTGGCCGTCCGCAGAGGCTGCGCAGGCCGCGTCCAGGTAGAGCTCGTTCCCGCATCCCGGCCTCTCGGCTGCTCCCGCCCCGAAGATGTCCAGCTTCGGCCTATGGCACGAGACTAAACGGCAGATCCTGGCCGGAGGCTCTGCAGGTAAGGCCGGCCGCCGCTCAATGCTGGCTCGTCGCCTTTACCACCGCAGGACCCAAAACACACGCGCCCCAGACAGGGCCCAAAAGTTTTGTGCTGCGTCTCAGAATCCCTCCACTCCGGCAGCTCAGGGACGGACGCTGCTCAGGACGGGTGGCCGGGTGCTTCTTTAGGTGAAGTTCCTGCGATGCTCTCGCCCGTGGCACTTGGGTTCCTGGCTTTCTTGGTTCCTAAGCTGAGATGCATGAAAACAGGTACCTACCAGTGCCTGTCACTTACTGCGACTTTGAGAAAGCCCTGTCCCCCTTGTCAGGTATTTTATGTGAAAAGGAATTCAGTCTTAGGTTTGTTAGTAATTTTCTACCAAGCTAGAGCGGATCTTAACATAAATCTTGCCTCTTCACAAGGCTTCTTATTGTACACTGTGCCTCTGGGGCTATACCATGCCATAAATAGGCATATTAAAATTAAATGCACATGTTAACACATATAAACACCTTTGATGTAATGGGTTCACATTAATTTGTGGAGGGCTGTGTGTGTGTTGGAGAGGGGGCTTCACAAAAGGATTTGTTATAACTAGTCTTGGAAATAATTACTGCTAAATGCAGCTGGAGGAAGTAACAGCATTAACTTATGTGAAGGAATTTTAAAAATATAAAACTAAGTTGATTGAAAGTTTAGTCTCATGTATTATGATGAATTTTAATCATAAGTATATAATTTACCATGATTAACATAGACCATAAATCATTTTTATAAATGTAGTTATTAGTTTAATAAATTATAGTATGGTAGCAAAAATAAATAAGGTTTGGACTGGCTGGAAGATGTCTAATGTTTACTTTGACTAACATTTATTTTCAAACAAATTTGGACTTAATAATGGACTACTTCAAATTATGATTTGTTGTTACCTCATTCATTACTTTCATCTCAAAGGTGCCACAGCAGCTAGACCTGTCACTTACAATCTATGTACTCTTTCTCTCTTTCTTTCTTTCTTTCTTTCTTTCTTTCTTTCTTTCTTTCTTTCTTTCTTTCTTTCTTTCTTTCTTTCTTTCTTCCTTCCTTCCTTCCTTCCTTTCTTTCTTCCCTCCCTTCTCTCTCTCCTCCTTCTTCCTTGGTTCCTTCCTTCCTTCCTTCCCTTCCTTCCTTCCTTCCTTCCTTCCTTCCTTCTTCCGTCCTTCCTTCCTGCCCTGCCCTTCCCTTCCCCCCCCCTTCCCTTCCCTTCCATTCCCTTCTCTTCTTTCTCTTCCTTCTGCCTTCCTTCCTTCCTTCCTTCCCTTCCTTCCTTCCTTCCTCCTGCCCTTCGTTCGTCTTCCTTCCTTCCGTCATTCCTTCCCTTCCTTCCTTCCGTCCTTTCTTTCTTTCTTTCTTTTTTTTCTTTCTTTCTTTTCTCTTTCTTTTCTTTCTTTTTTTTTTTTTTTTTTTTTTTTTTTTAGCCCCAGCTGTCCTGAAAAACTCACTATGTAGAACAGTATGGTGGCACTTGGGAGGAGAGGCACGCGGATCTTCTGTGATTCGAGGCCAGCCTGGTCCTACAGAGTGGGTTCCATGATAGCCAGAGCTTACAGGGAGACCCAGAGGACGGTGGATCTCTGTGAGTTCGAGGCCAGCCTGTTCTACAGATGAGTTCCAGGACAGCCAGAGGATACAGGGAGACCCTGTACTCAAAAGACAAAAAAAAAAAAAAAAAAAAAAAAAAAAAGAATGTCCCCCACAGCCTCCAAGTATTTGGAGATTTTTGTCCCCAGCAGGTGGTGCTGTTTTGGGATATCTTAGAAGGTATAAGGCAAACTGAGTAACATTAATGTTATATTTCTCTTTATCTAAAAGCAACTGTGCTCTTAGAATGTGAATCTCTTAACGGACTCTAGAATTAATCTACTACCTATCTTCAGACTTTATAATTAGGGTACAAGGGTGGAGGGTATGTTAGCATATTTTAGAGCAATATAAAATTAAAAGGGAAAAATGTGGATCCTGAAATATGATTTGGAAATAACATATAGTTTATTTTCAGAGGTCATGATTTTAGTACACGTGTGACATACGTAAATGTATATGGTGAAACAATATGGCTTGGAGGAAACAACAACACAACAACAAAAAAACCTGGGACAGGGAACTGACTGAAGCAGGACAGTTCTTCCCCCCTCCGCTCCCCAAATAATGTGCTTTGAAAAACTTTGAAAAGACTCAGAAGGAGAAACAGTACATGTATGGCAGACTGCATGAACTTGGGAGGGGCGGGGGGCATGGAGGGGGAAATGAGTCTGGATTGAGCTGAGAAGTGATGTATGAAATGCACAAAACTTCAATAAAAGATAGAAAAAAAAAAAGAAGGTGTTGCCTTGTTGGAGGAAGAATGTCACTGGCACTGGCTTAGAAAGTTCTTAAGCCTTGCAAAATCTCCAGTTACTTTGCTTCCTGTGCCTTCCTGAAGATCTGAGCACCTAGCTTCTGCTTCTATTCCAGTCACCTCTGCCACCTGCTTCCCTGCCATGATAGATTCTTGCACCTTTGGAACCTTAAGCTAAATAAACTCTTCCTTTTATAAGTTCCCTTGGTCTTGGTGTTTTATCACAGCAGTAGAAAAGTAACTAAGACAATCAGGCTGGCCTTGAACTCACAGAGATCCACCTGTCTCTGCCTCCTGGGTGCTGAGATTGAAGGCGTGTCACACCATGTTCCATCTGTACTTTCTTAAAGATGAAAATAAGGCATTCATTTCTTATATGAGTATGTGTGGTGTCCATTCATTATTACTATATCAGTGGCCCACTTAGTCTTTATATTATTACCATCGTTATCCATTATTATTATATTAGTGGCCCACTAGTCTTTAGATTGTTACCCAGCAATGATAATGAATCTTCACCAATTTATTCACAATTTTTGGTAGTATTCAAAGTGTTCAAAGGTCTTGCTAACTTTACCTGGCTTGCTTGAGTCCTACTCTGTGATCCTGATTAAAGAAAACTTAGCCTAAAATGTAGGTAAAATGATTAATGTCATAAACTATAGCCAATGACTCCTAAGTATCTTTGTTGTTTTATATGATCATAACATATATTAGGCACAGCTAAATTCAGAAGATGTTAAAAGTGGATCAAATTCTAATCCTACCTGTGCCATGTCTTGTTGGATAAATATTTGGCATAGATATAATGTATGATCCCATCATATATTCATGTTGAAACAAATAGGAATTTGTTAATAGGAATAAAAATTAAGCCACTTATTCAACAGCTAAAGGGATGTCAGCCTCATCAGAATATAGACTGCCATAGTTGGGACTAGCTGGGCTGTATCATGAAGGCCAGTCCAGGGGGATTGAGACAGGACTTCATTTGGTGGACCATGGGAGGGAAAGACCCCCATGTGGAGCAAAAGTGCAGGATTGATAGTTGTTTGGGATTGCCAAGGAGGAACTTTTGAGCACTTCCTTAAGGAAAACATGACATCTTTTAGGAAAAAAAAAATCCTACAATTCAAGTGATATGCGTATGTATGTATGTATGTATGTATGCATGTATATATTTATGTATATATAACTATTATATATATGTATACTGTAGCAATACAAGTTGGAGAGAACAACAACAAAAGAACTGAAAAAAAAACTCTAGAGAGACTCAGAAAAAGATAAAGGACATGTATGGCAGAGTACAGGGACTCGGGTGGGGTGGGGGGGCATGGAAAGGGAAGCGATTCTGGATTCGATTGAGAAATGACCTACGGAAAAAGCTTAATAAAAATTATTTATATTAAAAAGATTTAAAAAATTAAGCCACTTATAAGACACACTTAAAATATAATTGATTTATATAATTTTCATTGTGGCATTATTGATAAATAAGGAGAGGAATTTATATTTTATGACTTTAAGAGTCACATTTTCTTCTACTTGACCAAAAGAATCCTAATAAAACTTTATATTTATTGAAATTGTAATAATGTAAGCTGATCATATTGTATTCCTAGAGCAAGGGTCAGAAAAAAAAGAAATATACAAGAGAGGTAGAATTTTAATGAAAATAAGGTGCATTTGAATCTCTGGCACCAGCCTTCTGTTTACTGAAACCATCATTTCTCTGTGTGTGTTTTATAATGAGCTTCTGCTTGTAAAGGTCAAAAATACATTCTAAGGAATTGTTCTCTAAAGCAAAAAATACAGAAACTGGAGAAGTTTATTGGAGAGATACAAGTGTCTCATGAAATTCATGGTCTAGAACCATTCCTAGAACAAACTGGAATTAGGCTGGAGTGCTTAAGAGATGAAGAGGACGATAGCCTTTCATCTCCTCTTTTTTATGAGATGGGTTGATGTCCTCAAGACAGGAGGATAGTGATTACTAATGGGACTGCTACATCACTACTCTGTGAGGATGGATTGCCATACTTATAAACAGATTTGCTGTTAAAAAAAAATAGACATGGCCAAGTGGATTCAGATAGTTTATGACTTAAACGGTGGTTCAAAGAGACAACATAGGTAAATCATTATGCTGGTAGTTTTCTATGTTCCTGTTGCCCTAGATAACACTAAACTAAGGAGACCAAATGACAGACTGGAAGTGTTGGGTCTTTCTGTGTTGATAAGTTCCCTGTAAACCACAGCCAAAGAGTTTTACAGACTTAGGATGAAGCCTAAAGCTGTCACTTAAATAGGAGTGAGGTGGAAAGTATTTTGTTCAATTAAAACTGAGATGATGGATAAGAAACATTTAGAAGCATTCCACTAGAGAATGAGAAAAACTTGCCTTCCAGCAACTTACTAGGTAGGTTATCTTCCCTTTGACTAGGAGAAATTACAGGGCATTTTGCTAAGATGCAGGTTAGATTATGGTGTGCTTTGCCAACTGGCTTATATGGAGATGTACAAGATTGTCAGGGTGCCAAGCTGGCAGGTAGAGACATATCTCTGTGTTATCTTAGGGGCTGGAGCAGTCTTGTCACTCACAGAGAATTGTTTTCAGCTCTTCAGTTCCAGTTTTCATGCTTTAAGTTTGTCTTCTGTTGAGTGTGTGTGTGTGAGAGAGAGAGAGAGAGAGAGAGAGAGAGAGAGAGAGAGATTTGTTTTATTGAGTTTTAGTCTAAAATCCCAGGGAAAGATTCAGGGTAACCCATTGTTGACAGAAGCTCACCTCTGGACCAGTTGCCTGTCCCCATGTGGATGGGTGGCACAGGTGAGGGATCTCATAGGAGAATTAGAGAAACTAAACTAGATAGATCATGAAAAGGATAATACATGTCTTTTACAATGTATGTCTCTCTTTATTACATGATGATTTGTAATATTTGTATTAAAGACTAAAGGTATTAATGGCTAACAGTTGCTTGAAAAATATACGTCTAAAGGTTTTGTAACTATAGCTATTGCAGAACTTGTTACTACTGGTAACTTTGTCTTATGTGATGAAGGCTGTATTCAAACAAGTCAATATGTACTGGGTTTTTAAAGAATTTATTTTACTTTCCTTTATGTGTCTGTGAATAGATATGCATACATGCTTGTGGGTGCCTGCAGAGTCCAGAAGAGGATTTTGGATCCCTTGGAGCTGAAGTTACAAACAATTGAGAGCTCTCGCATATAGGTGTTGGGAATTGAATCTTGGTCCTCTGCAAGAGCACCAAGCACTCTAACTCCGGAGCCATTTCTCTAACCCATGTGCTAGATTTTTATAGAGCAATCGGTGCTTTCATCCTTTAGGCTTACTCAGATGGTCATTCTCCTTAAATTCTCATAGGATAATTGCCCAAACCTCAGAATGATTTGGCTGTCAGAACATTAGGCTTTCTCAGAAGTCCCACCCCACCCAAATCCTGTCTACATTGATTTGTCTTCTATGGCACCAGCTGTGAAGCCTTTCTCCTACTTTCTAAAATCTTATTCCTATCTTGCCAAGTCTGTAACTCCCACTTAGAAGATCTCCTAGATCTTGGTTCCCTCCATGGACTACAGACCTAGTCAGTCTGTTAGAGGACACTGATTTATTTACCTAAACTTCCAGAATACTATTTCCTCCCCCAGAAGATGAGCTACTCCCCCACCGCCCCCATTTCCTGGATGCACACTCAACCTCTACATATTTATCAATTCCTTTATTTTACTTTGAGTCTCTCTCATAACTGTATTTCTTTTATTCTTTCTTATTTTATTTTATGTGTATGAGTATTTTACTTACATGTATGTTAGTGCACCATTTGGGTGCAATGCCTGAAGAGACCAGAAGAGGGCATCAGATCTCCTGGAACTGGAGTTACAGAATGTTAGCTAACTGTGGGTGCTGGGAACAGAACTTGGGTCCTCTACAAGAGCAGCCAGTGCTCTTAACTGCTGAGTCATCTCTCCAGCCCCCATTATTATAATTAAAAGCTATTTGTTTTAATGCATTTCCTTAGCTTTAAATAATAGCATAATCTGGTGTGTGTGAATCTTAGAAGCCAATTATGAGAACTTCAGACCCAACTCTGCAAAAGGGATAAAGATGAAGACAAGATCATTCTTGGTGCTCAAAGTATTGCCCGTGGATGAAGAGCAAGAAATATGGTGGGATCTAGAAATTTGTTAATTTTGTGTCCCTCCAGTATTACTACAGAAGACTCTGCATTTTAGGAAGGCTGTAGGTTATTAGTTTGGATTTTAGTTTTACAAGTATTATGTTATTAGAAGTATTGTGTTAGACCTGTGAACAAAAATATTCCATAGGGTGGGAAGGCCAAAGCCAAAAGGCAAAAGGTTATAAGTAAACTGTTTCTTGATGTTCCTTGATCAGAGAGAGAGGTGGGGAAATGAATTCTATAGCACTTATAATGTGTCCTCAAGTTAACTTTCAGGCCTATTTTCATCTTTGTCCTATATTTCATTTGGCTTCTACTAAAAAAGCCCGTTAAACATTCTTGAATGTTGCCTGTACCTTTCCATCTTTATTTCCAATGCCTGGAACAACTTATTTTCTCTGTCTTTTGAAATATTAACCATTTCACCAGCCCAGCTTGAAAGCACTTTGTTTTTCATAAATATTTTCCAACTGTTTTTCTCTATAGGCCTTTCGAGCTTTAACATTTTCATTAACATGTAATGATGGAAATATTAAAATTAGCTATTATCTATTGAGTATTAAATGCCAGACCTAGTTCTGAGCTTCCCAGGCATTTACATCTTTAATTTTCCCTCTGCTCCACAAGGCAGGTAATATTGTAATTCTCACAGATGAAGGAACTGACATTCAGAAAGAATAAGTAACATGACTCTGGTTGCATAACCATGCAACCATTTTTACAGGACATTAAGGATGGAAGAGGGACTGTATGTTATTCCCATCGCTAGAGTCCCATTTTTAGGAGTTAAAGTTCTTTCTCTCATTTCCTCTATAGCTCCTATTAATTTACATTTCTTTTTCTTTATTTTTTCGTGGGAGGGGTCTTTTTTGAAACAGGGTCTTCCTTTAGTTCCAGCTGGCCTGGAGCTTGCTATGTAAACCAGCCTGGCCTTGAAGTCACAGAGGTCCACCTGCCTCTGCCTCCTGAATGCTGGGATTAAAGGCATGTGCCACCCTGCCGGGATAATTCACAGTTCATTAAAAGAACTCTTTCATTTACAAATACAGCTTTTAAATGTTTCCACTAAATAGTATTTTGCTTTTCTATAGGGCACAGGATTCTTTTTCTTTTTTCAAAAGAAAATTTAGTTATTTTAGTGCTCAGTCTGTCCAGCACCTCTACATACAGTTGGGTAGATTGGGAACTGAAAAGGGTTTCTGGTCACAGGAGCAAGCAACCCATACTCAATAGTCAAGCACACCTAAGAGACATCATTTTTAAAAAAAAATTCTTCTTTTCTTTTGGTCACAAAGCTACTATATGAATTAACAGCAAGCCTGATAACAACAGTAGCAGAATCCCCCTACACTGGTTACAGCTCCTAAGGTTCCTAGCTTCACAACCCCTTTTGCATATCGCCAGGTTCTAGGAATTACAGGTTCTCTCTCATTTACATAGTCAGCTCTCATGGATTCACTTCAGATCACCCTTTTCTTCTTAATAACCACTTTGTGCATTTTCACTGTTCCCAAAGCCCATAGTGTTATTCTTGTTTATTTTATGTCACAAAGGATCCTTTAGGGCCAACTTGGATGGTCATTTATCCTAAATTGTCATAAGGCTTTTATACCTAAATTCCGAATCTCTCATGGGTTCTGATGAAGACCTCCCTGCTTTGGGAGGATTTTCTCTTACTAGGGTTGTGGTGGTTTGAATGAGAATGTCCCCTATAGGTCTGGGTATGTGGACATTTTGTCCCCAGTTGGTGGGGCTGTTTTGGGAGGTCTTAGAGGTGTGGTTATACTGGAGGAAGCATCTCGATGGGGGCAGGCTTAGGCAGTTCTTAGCCCTTGCTAGGTCTCCAGTCAACTCTGCCTCCTGTGTCTGCTCTAAGATATGAACCTCTGCTTTCTGCTACTGCTCTAATCACCTCCTGCCACCATGCTTCCCCACCATGATGAACTCTATTTCCCTTGAACCATAAGTTCAAAGAAATCCTTCCTTTTTTAAGTTTCCTCTGTCACAGTGTTTTATCACAGCAACAGAAAAGTAAGTTTACCACTAGACCATGTGTACATCGAATCCCTTCCATGTTGGCAAACATAGGGTCCTTCTGCAGCCTCCTAGAAAGTTACTCATCACTTTCCAGGTCTTCCATTCCTACACAGAATGCTTCTCAGAGCTTATTTCTCTCCTGGATCACATACTGGATCACTTTCCTGGGATGACACCTGGCTCTCCAACATTTTAGGCCACTGTTACCTATGCCAACCCCATTCTAGTCCCTAGCATTTCATAAGTGTGTGTCATGAGAATTGCTGGAATTCATTGCTTTTACTGCGGTTAATTGTTTTAGTCAAATTATTCTGGAAACAAAGTTTCTAATTTTGTGTTAAACACAGCTTAAGGACTTTAGGAATTATACTCTTATTAATGGCTTTCAACAAATCAACTGGCCCTTTTGGAGAAATGGACAGGATTCTGAGAGATTATTTCTGAGAGCATATGAAAGTATTTCTTATTCTGAAGGGTAAAAAGTATAACAAGGCCTTCAGCAAAAAAATAATTTCAAGCCGGGTGTGGTGGTGCACACCTTTAATTCCAGCACTTGGCAGAGGCAGGGGGGCAAATCTCTGTGAGTTCAAGGCCATCCAGGTCTACATAGTGAGTTCCAGGACAGCTGGAGTCACAGGGAGATCCTGTCTCAAAAAAGACAAAAATTTTTTTCAAATTATTTATTTATTTATTTATTTATTTATTTATTTATTTATTTATTCTTTTTGACACAGAGTCTCCCTGTAACCCCAGCTGGCCTGGAATTTACTATTGTAGACCAGGCTAGGCTCAGTCTCACAGAGATGTGCCTGCTTCTGCCTCACAAGTGCTGGGATTAAAGGTGTGTGCCACCACACCCGGCTCAAATCTTCATTTTTAAAAACTCTTGACCCTTTATATCTTACATGCTTCTTTTTTTCATACTATATCTACCCTTTTTGCCCTATATGAATAGTTTAAGTATAGCTAAGGGTGATACCTTAATGATACGTGTACAAGTCTTCTGAATTATTTTATAGTGGGTAATAAAAAGACTGATGCACCAGGGGGTAATCAAGGTTAAATTTTTGATCAAGGAAATCTCTTTTTCAAAATGGGTGCAAAAGAGGCACACATATGATTTGGATAAATGGCACCTTTGGAAATTTAGACTTGAGGAACTATAATTGTTTGATAATAAATAGCAGGTTGTAGTGAAACAGGTGAGTCTTTATGATACATCAAAGGGAGGCCGGAACCTATTATCTGGACAATTAGGGAGGAAAAAAATCCCCCTTATTTTAACCACAGAGGAGGAAACAACTCTATTGCTCAAATTAATTATAAAATACCTTTGACGGGTATGTTTTAATTAAGATATAGTCCTGTCTCTCTTTAACAAACTCTACTCTTCAAAAATATGAATTTAAGAAAAAAACATGAATTACCTAACTATATCTTAAAGAACTTCTTATTTTATTCTTGTGAAAGATGTTTTAAAAGTTTAAGTACCTTTACTATATGAATACATTATTCAGTTTCATGAAACAACTTTTCCCAGTGTTTTCAGAACAGACTGTTAAACCAGCCTTCCCCCATCCCCCCCCCTACCTATTTACAACTCAGATTATTGAGAACCTTGTATCAGATGGTATGACATAAGAAACAGTTGTGACTACACTAAGGAGTGAGTATCAGAGACTAAACTACAGAACATTCATTTATCCTTAGGCACCACTTCAAAGAAAGAGGTAGTCAAGGGTTTTGATCATGGGATCCTGATCAGTATTTTGTTTCAATTAGTCAGTAAATGATGTGGAAAAAGTATTTTCATGTCTAAAATTGATGACACTTCTTGGTGGCAGGTTTTTGATAGTATTTTAACTTGCGAATCATCTTTCATACTAGGACCCCAAACTGAAAAGATACATTATAAATACTTTTTAGACATCTTTAAAAAATTTTTAATTAAATTTTTGTTATTTAGTGTGTGTGTGTGTGTGTGTGTGTGTGTGTGTGTGCCCGCGCGTAGGAGTCAGTTTCCTTTTTCCACTGTGTGGGTCCCAGGGATTGAATTCAGGTCTTTAAGTTTGGAGGCTAGTGCCTTAATTCACTGAGCTCTCTATATGTAGTCAGACAGTTTTTAGAAATTGTAATGATTTAAGTAAGTGGTATCTTTAAAATGGATGAATCGTGAATGAATGAAAAGAATGAGATTGTCGGGCATGATGGTGCATGCCTCTAATCCTAGCACTCGGGAAGCAGAGGCGGATCTTTGTGAGTTCAAGGCCAGCCTGGTCTACAGAGAGAGTTCCAGGACAACTGGGACTACATACAGGGAGACCCTGTCTCAAAAAGACCAAAAAAAAAAAAAAGAAAAGAAAAAAAGGGAAAAGAAACAGAATGAGATTGCAGAATTCCTACAGGACTTTCATTTATAATTGTGCTAGATCTGGATTTTTGTTTTTCTTTGCAGTGGTAGGATTTGAACCAAGCCCTTATCAATTTACTTATCAATTTTTTTGTATCAATTTTTCCTTTCACCTTCATTCTTGCATTGTCACTATAGCTAAATTGGAGAATTATTTTCTAAGTAATTAGAATACTTAAATTATTATAGGGTCAACTATTTCCACCTTTTGGTATTCATCATAGTTTAGTTTCAAAGTAATTAACAAATAATTCAATGATTATTAGTTGTTCATTTACTTTCAACATCTTGCGTTCCATTAGTTTTACTATTAACCTTGTAAATTATTCTATAAGATCTACCATATTTTATTTTATTTTTAAATTTTTATTTATTTTACTATTTATGTGTATCTGTGTGACTGTATGACACTTGTAGGTTTTGTGCACCCTTGTCGTGCAATGACGCGGAGGGCAGAAGAGGGTGGTTCCAGCTTCCCCTGGAACTGGATTCTCCTGGACTTGGAGTTCTAGATGGTTCTCAGCCACCATGTGGGTGCTGGAGAATCGAACCCGGGTTCCTCTGCAAAGAGCAGTCAGTTGCTCTTAACGTTAGGCCATCTCTCCAGCCCAAGATCTACATATTTTAATCACTATCTGTAGGCTTGTATCACTTCTCGGGGCTGACAGGGGCTGACAAACAAGATTGGCTATGGTAAACAACAGAAAAAAACAGAAGTTTTTCTTTCACAATGATTTTTGGAATCTGTTCTGGAGCCAGGTTTGGTGGTGGTGCAAAGCCTTTTTAATCCTAGCCCCCTCAAGGAGGAGGCAGAGGCGGGTGATCTCAGTGAAAACAAAGCCAGCCTGATCTGAGGCTTTTCTTCTTTCAATGTTCAGACAGGTTCACCCTTTTCCAGTTGGCACTTTTGTTGTTACCTCCTACTCAATGAAAAGCTGTATCCTTTTCTTTCTCGGCCATTAAGTTGGTGACCTTTCGTCCTGTTGGGAACCCAAAATCTTTTCCCGTTAGTTAGTTTTAAGATTGAATTGCAAGGTTTTTTGATGAAAAGGTTTCTTTTGTCTATCTGTTACCCCCCCCTTTTTTTTTAAACCTATGAGTCTCCAGAAGACACTTGTATTATACATAAATATACGGGTTTGGACCAAGGCTCAGGATTTCATAAAATTCACCCATGTTGCTTTGGGTTACTATATATGCTTAACTTGGGAAGCAAAACCTTAAAATTGTATGTTAAAATCATCGGAAAGAGCATGCGTGACAAGGTGGATCTGTACACCAGCGACTAACGACGAAGTTATGACTGCGATACATTTCTGTTAGGGGGGGCCACGCCCAAAGGTGGATAGGTGCGCGACAAAATGTATGTTAAAATACCAATACTGAGGGACCAAACGCGTATTTCTATCCTCATTAAAACTCACGATGCCGTGTCCAGTGTTAGTCAGATGTCCTGAAAATACCATAGGCGGGGGGAGAGCGGGATCCAGAGGGACGTGGGACGAAGGACGGAAAAAAAAACTACCCTACCCAGGGAGCGGGAGGACAGTGTGGCGAGGGCCAAAAAACGTGCGGGTACGGGGGGGACAAAACGCAGTGGCTAAGAAAGATGCAGGAACAGTCGTAATATCCCTGAAGAGGACCCACACCATGTTCCCGTGCCCACCCAGCACCCCGGCCCAAGCACAAGGTCGGGCGCCAGTTGAGAGGCCATGGGGTTGCGGTGGGGAGGTGATCGAGGAGCCTCGCGTCCACGCGAGAAATAGGGCGTAGCGTGGGTGATGGGGGACGAGCAGCCACAGTGTGATGAAGGAACACCTCAGGTGGGCGGGGGGTGGGGCGGGGGGGGAGGGGTACTTCCAGGATAACAGATAGGTTCTGGTTCGTAGCGTCCAGGCCAGGGACCGGCAAAGTGCGAGGGGGTCCCGCGTGACCCGTGCACACGAATCGCATGGTTTGTGACATGTGTTTGGTTACCACATTTTTCCTATTCACTTGTTTCAGTCGAGGGGGCAAATGGGGGGTTCCAGCATGTTTTGCGATGGTGAAACAAGAGAGGAAATAAAACATAGATGGTTTGACATGATTTTGATTGAAGCGAAGACGGTGTATTGTGGGGGGATATGTCCAGTAGGGAAGGGGGATGGACTGGGTGTGTTAACAATGGGGAGGCTAGAATTTGAGGTCTTATTAAGGGTTCTCCAACACACTGATTGCCATAGTGGCTGTTTTTAAAGTTTTACATTTTACCCCAGCCAATTGGCTTTGAGTGTTAACCTTACAAAAACCTCTCCCCAAGCACTTGGTTTTTTATCATTCGTTGTTCCTGATTCTAGTTTCAGTTTCTTATTGGGACCGTTAACGGTGATTATCTCAAAAGTGGTTTTTAATTTGCATTTCCTTTAATTATTTCAGGAAGATGTGTTATTTAATAACTTTTTATTTTTTTTCTCTTTATTATGTGTATGTGTGTGTATTTTTTCATTCTTCTTTTATTTTTTTTTTTATTTTTTTTTTTTCTTTTCATTTTTCTCTTAATTTTTTTATTTTTTTTTTTTTATTTTTTCTTTGTTTTTTTTTCTGTTGTGAAAAAGTCTCTATTCAGATTTTTTCTCCATCTTGATTTTGTTTAACATTGTTTTTTTTCTTCTTTTTTTTTGCGTAGCTTGTATACTCTGGAAATATTTACTGCTTTGTTTCAGATGTATATGCAGTGAAGGGTTTCCTTCCCACTCTGCTGGGTTTTCTCTTCAACTTCCCTTTATTGTTCTGTTTCTTTTGATATACAGAAGCTTTGAGTTTTAATGAGTCGCCATTTGTCAATTGTCGTCTTATTTCTTGTCAGCTGTCTGTTTCTGTTGTTTAGAAGTCTTTCCTACACTTATGTCTTGTATTCTGCTGCCAAGTTTCTCTTCTATCTTCACTCCAGAGTTTTTGGGGTTTTCCACATTGAGATCTTTGGGGTCCTTTCTGGAGTTGACTTTTGTACCAGTGAGAGTAGGGTTATTTTCATTCTTCTACAAGTGGTCGATCCAATTTGGCCACAACAACCATTGCTGAGATGGTGTATCTTTCCTCCATTGTGTTTCTGGCCCTCCTTGTCAAATATGAGGTGGCTGACAATTGTATGAGCTCAGGTTTGGATCTGTTTTATTCCATGGTCAACTGGTCTGTTTCCTGTGCCGTTACCAGGCTTGTTTTTATTAATTATAGCCCTGTAGTATAGTTTGATGTCTGGTAATAGATATTCCCCACTGTATTGCTCTTTTGCTCAAGTTGCTTTGGGCTATTCCGGGGTCTTTGTTTTTCACAAATGAAATGCAGGATTTTTTTTTCCACTAGTCAATGTGAAAGAAATTCTTGGGGATTTTTGGATTTTGCTTGGGATTGCATTCAATAAATATCTTTCTACACTAGTTTGGGTAGGGGAAACATTTTTACTATATTTATTTCCAATCCATGAGTTATGGGGGAGGTGTTGTCCATCTTCTGATTTCTTCCTTGCATTTCCTCCTTTTTTTCAGGGGTTTAAAAATTTTAATGTTTGTGAGATCCTTGGTGTCTTTGGTTAGGTTTGTTCCTGGAGGTATTTTTATTGTTATTTTGAGGGCTATGTGAGTGGGAAGGCTCCTGTTGATTCCCTTTTCAGTTGTGTGTGGTTTGTTAGAAAAGACTACTGATTTTTCTAGATTTTTTTTGTATTCCTGCTCACTTTCAATAAGCTCGTTAATCGTTTCTAGGAGTTTTCTGGTGGAGTTCATTAGCTATCCCTTAGGTAGCACAATCATATTTTTCTATCAGCAAAAGGGATGCTTGACTTCCTTCTTTTCCAATTAGTAAATACTCTTTAATTTCCTATCTCTTATCTTATGCCCCTAGCAAGGGTTCCAGCACATATTGAAAAGGAAGTGGTGACAGGGGTCAACCTTGCCAGAGTTCCTACCCTTTAAAGGGGAATGCTTCTGTCATGTGTCCCCATTTAGAATTGATATTCGCTGTGGGTTTTCTAATATATGGCTTTGATTACATTGAGTGAATTGATCCCTCCAGCCCAATTCCCTCCAGGCCTTAAACATGAAGGGATGCCGAATTTTGTCAAGGCTTTCTCCGCATCAATTATGATGGTGTGGTTTTTGTCCTTCAGTCGATGAATGTTTTTTTTTGTTTTGGGGTTTGGGTTTTTTTTTTTTTTTTTTTTTTTTTTTTTTTTTTTTTTTTTTTTTTTTTTTTCTTTCATTCCATTTATTTTTTTGATGATGTTTATTGATTTTTCTCTGTGAACCCCATTTCCCTGCATCTCTGGTTATTGGGAATCCGACTTGGTTCATGGTGGATGATTTTCTTGATTTGAATCTGTATTTTCGATTTTGCCAGTGAATTTCTGTCTTGGGGGGATTTGGCATTTGTTTTCATTAGGGAGATGGTCTATAGTTCTCCTTTTTGGTGTTATCTTTTCCTGGTTTTGGTCGTAGCGTAATGGCTCGCTTCATAGAAGGATTCTTGGAGAGAGAGTTCCCTCCATTTGTATCCTTTTAAACACATTTCAAGTAGGTAATGGTTGTATGTCTTTCGAAATATTTTATAGAAATTCCTTGCCTTGAAATCATCCGGGGGCCTTGGGCCATTTTTTTTTGGTTGGGAGGCTTAACTTATTACATCTTTGATTTCCTTCCTGTTTTTACATATTGGTCTGTTTGGCTTGTCAAAAATCTCTTCTTGGTTTGAGCTTTGGTCTTTGATTCCCAGGATTCAGATATTCATTTTCCATTTCTTCTAGGTTTAAAAAAAGTTCGTAGAATACGAAGTTTTTGAAGTTTAGTCCCATATGATTCGTTCTGGATTTTTCATTGTGTTGCGAATTTCCCCTTTATAGTCACATATTTATTTATTTGGAGTTTTTCCCTCTTTTTCTTTCGGTTAACTGGGCTAGAGGGTCTGTCTATTGTTATTCTCTCAAAGACCAACTTTTGGATTTCATCTGATTTTTTTTTTGTTATTTGGTTTTTCTTTGATGTATTTAATTTGAATTTCTGCTCGATTTTGTTATTTCTTTCTGTCTGCTCCGTTTAGGGTTCATTTTGTTGTTGTCTCAAGTATTTTTTAGCTGCAATGTTTACGATTCATTTCACTTGTGCTCTCTTTTCTGTTTTTTTATGTCGGCACTTAGAGCTATAAAACTCCCTCTTAGGATTGCTTTTAAAGTGTCCAAGATGTTTTGCTGTGTTGTTTCTATTGTTCATTCAGTTTCCAGGGGAATGTTTTTATTTCTGTCTTATTTTCCTCTTGACCCAAATCATTATTCAGGCGGGTGTTGTTTAGTCTCCAGTTTGTCCGTAGGTTGTAGGGTTTTAATTCGGTGTTTAATATTGAGTTTTTATTGCACTGTGGTTCTGATCGGAACTGCATTGAGATATTTAAATTCTTTTTTTATTTGTTTGATTTTTTCTTTGTTCCCAGTATTAGTATATTTTGGTTCTATTTTGGATAATGTTCCATGCGGTGCTGAGTAGGAAGTGCATTCTCTGGTGTTTTTGTGTAATATTCGATAGATGTCTGTTGAGGTCCATTTGGTGTTCCGTTCTGTATTTAGTTCAGATGTCTCTCTGTTTCCTTTTTTGTCCTGTTGATCTGTCAGGGGACTTAATGGGGTATTGAAGCTCCCTTAGTATTAGTGTGCTGGGGGTAAATCTGTGCCGAGATAACTAACAGAATTGTCTTTATTAAAGGTTTGGTTTCTGCACCGGTGTTTGGTGCAATATCATTTATTGATTGTGACTTTCTTCATCATCAATTTTTTCCTTTAATAAGGATGTTCATGGCCCTCTTGTCTCTTTTGATTTCTTTTTGACTTTATGAAGTATCTATTTTTGTCTGATATTAAAAGCCACACCTGGCCTTTCTTTTGGTTTACCATTGTCTTGGGAATACTTTTTCATTCACTTCACCTTAAGTCGGTTGCCTATCCTTGAAATTGAGAGTGTGTATCTTGTAGCAAGCATTATAGATGGGTTTGTTTCCTAATCCATTCTCCCCGTCTATCTGCCTTTTCGATTGGGGAGTTTTAGACCCATTAATATTTAGGGTTAATATTGGAAAGATTGATGTTGCTTCCTTTCACTTTATTATCATTTTGGACTTTCTAGCCTCTGATTTTGCTTTCCTAATGGTTTTGTTTTTATATGTTTTCTTTCCTAGTGTTTGAGGATTGTTGGCTCCTCTCTTCTGCCTTTGAATTGCTTCAAAGTATTTTAGAACGGAGTTGGGTTCCAGACATGTATTCTCATCATTTCTGTTTTATGTCAGGGAGGATTTTTTCTCCTTCCTTCAACTATAATCGACATTTTTGCTGGGTAAAGTTTCTTGGGTTAGGCATCCGTAGTTCCTTTGCACTGGGAGTGCTTTCTCCATTTCTCTTGCTTTCTGGTTTGACGCGGGAGAAGTCAGTGTGATTCTGATGGGTTTCCCTTGTATGTGAATTGTTTTTCTTTTCTAGCTTCTCAGAGATTTTGTCTTGTTGTGGGCATCTAGCATCTTAAACTTTGAATATGGCCACTGGGGGTGTTTCTTTTCTGATCTTGTCTATTTGGGAGTCCTATGTTGCTTACGTCCCCTTTGTATTTGTATTGGGTTTGTCTATTTTAGTTGGGTAGGAAAATTTTCATTCTATTTATGTCTGTGAAGATCTGATCAATACTAATTTTTTTTTTTAAAAATTTTTTTTTTTTTATTTTTTATTTATTTATTTATTTATTTTTTTATTTTTTTGTGTATGTGTTTCTTGTTTTGTGCATCCGTGTCGTGCGATTTGGCCGCGGAGGTCAAAAGAGGGGTCTCAGATTCCCGGAACTGGAGTTTCTCCTGGAACTATTGGTCAACAGCGGTTTCTCAGCCGCCATGTGGGTTGCTGGGATCGAACCCGGGTCCTCTGACAGAGCGTTCGGCTCTCTTAACGCTAGGCCATCCTCCAGCCCATTTTTCTTGAGATTCTTCTCTTTCTCTATTCCTATGATGCGGGGTTTGATCTTTTCATAGTGTCGCACAATTCCTGTTGTTCCACTTTTGTATATTTTTTAATTTTTCATAATCTTTATTTGAGCTTTTTAATTTGCCTGTGTTTATCTTCCAGATCGATATTCTTTGTTTTCTGCTTCCTCCATTCTACTTCTGAGGCTTTTTCCTTTCCTTTCTTGATTGATGAGGTGTTCTAATTCCTTTTTCGTTTCATCCTGTATTTTTCTTTAGTACTTCCATTTCCTTTTTGAGCTTCAATCTCTTCTTGGTGCTCCTTACTTCATTGGGTGGCTTTCCTTTCAGTGTTTCTACTTCCTTTCGGAGTTGTTTTTTTCTCCCTCTTAGTTCTTTGTGGAGTTTGTCCAGTCTGTTTCTTTAGTTCTTTCCGAAGTTTGTCATCTTTTATCCCTCTAGGTCCCTTTTGAGTTTTTCGTTCTCTCTCTTTAGTACTCTGTTTCTTTATTTTTTTTCTCCCTCTATGTTCTTTCTGGAGTTTGTCAATCTGTTTCCTTTAGTCTTTCTGATGTTTGTCATTGTTATCCCTCTAGGTCCTTTTTGAGGTTTTCATTCTCTCTCTTTAGTTCTCTGATTCCTCTTTTATGTTCTTTAATTTCTCTGCATAGGTCTGCAATTATTCCTCTAAGATCTGTTCCTTGGGTCTCCTCCAAGGGGTTCCCTTGTAGCTTATCTCTTACTGGTTTGGTAGCGCTTGATGCAGGATTTTCCTGTGCCCTTTCCCATGTTGTCCCTTCGTCGTGTTCCTGGCATGTGGCTTCCCTTTTGTGGTTCAAATCACAAATACCTTTTCACTATTGTTAGGGGTGGTTTACTTTCCTCCTTCAGATGCTTTTTCCCCCCCTTTCCCCCTCTTCTTTATGGAGTATTTGACTTGTCTAATTTTCAATTTTGTAAACCACTCTTCTCTTTCGTTGAAGGTTTTCTCAAGAAAAGGTTCCACTTGGATTCTCACCAATCTCGGGGGGGGGAGGGGATATGGGCTGACCTAGCCCATGCCCCAACAGCCTGCACAAAGGTGCAGACCACTAGCCGGTGACCCTCTGGCCCTGGCGTCGCAAAGAAAGATGTAGGGCGGTCCTGCCCAGAGACACATGACCCCCTGCGTGGCCCCGGAATGAGCCCCCTGCAAAGAATGCTTGCCCAAGTGTGGACTTCCGGGCTGCCCACACAAAGAGATGTAGAACCCTCTCTCCTTTTTTTTTTTTTAAAAAAAAATAAGACCTTCTTAAGCCACCGTTATGGGAACATTATGAGACCAAGCCAAAGTCAGGTGAGGAGATGACCAAACCCATGGATCTTCCCATACAGGAGTCAGCCCCCTGACTAAGTCTTGGAGGGCTTTTATACCCATGAAACCAAATGTAAGCAAAGAGCAAACAACACATATGTGGTAATTAAGTAAGTGGTTTACTGGTAACACATGGTCACAAAGGCTACAGGAATGTGACATTTCTGGGGAAACAAAGCTTCTGTCCTGGGTAAAGTTTACAGGAAAGGGTCCTATCCTGAGTGAGCACGGGGGCAGAGGGAAAGGCTCCAGACTGCCCTTCCCTGTCTATCTTCACTACCACAACACTGTAAGGTCTTTTAGTAACCAAGTCATTTTCCATTAAAACCAACTTCTGCTATACTTATGTTTAGGGTGAGAAATTGGATAAGGAACTTATGTTGAAGTTTAGTGCCTTTCTTCTCTTCCTTCCCTCTCTCTCTCTCTCTTCTCTCTCTCTCTCTCTTTTTCTTTCTTTCTTTCTTTTCTTTCTTTCTTTCTTCTTTCTTTCTTTCTTTCTTATTGAATTATATCCAGAGCTGCATTGGGAGATTGAATATTGATGACCAAACAGGATCAAGATCTTTAAATGCTCAAGTATAAATGTCTTTCTCTTGCACATCAGAGGTCTCAGCATAAATGGGGCCATCCCTTTTCTCCAATTCCTTACAAACAATTGATTAACTCCATGCTAGCGGGTTTGTGGCCCACTCCTTTAATCTCAGCACCCAGGAGGCTGTGTTCAAAGCCATTTGTCTTTGCCTAAGTCACCTATATTTCCTCTGAGATCAAGGTCAGCAAGGTTTACATAGCAAGTTACTAGTCTACATAGTAAGTTTCAGACTAGGGGGCCAAAAACAAAGCAAAAGGATGTTCTAAGCCAGAGCTTCCTGGAGCTCACACAGATCTGCCACCTCTGCTTCCTGAAGTGTTGGAATTAAAGGTATGCCACCATACCGGGCTCTGTTTTATTTTTATTTTATTCTATTTTTTTATTTTTTCCTTTTTCAAAGTTTATTATTATTATTTTTTATAATGCTTTTATTGATGTTTTTGTGTATTTAGATAGAGCTCTGTTGAGATCGAGGCCATCCTGGGTATAGCAAGTTTCAGGGCCAGTTGGGGCACAGGGAGACCTTGTTCTAAAAAAACACACACAAAATCCCAAACAAAATATGAGGCAGAAAAAGGAGGAGAAAAAAAGGAGGGGAAGAGGGAATGAGGAGGAGTGAGGAAATATCTAAGCCTTAGTTTCACATGTTAGTGGACTGCATACAAACAAGTAGACATAGGAGAGTGGACTCTGATGCGAGAACATCTCCACAGAAAAAGGAAAGGATTTTAAGTTTTATGAAATGGATATATCATCAGCCTTTTCTTTTGGATGAGTGAGTAGTTTAGGTTAGACTCAAGAGTGGAGTTGGCTTAGTTTCTATAAAAACTCCAACACTGGGAGAAGGTAGGACTTCATTCTCTCTGTGGAAAGAAGAATAAGATTCATGTATGTTTCAACAGAATTAGGTGATGTTTCTAAACACAGAATTATGTCAGAAAAGAGTTTTTAAAAGATGACAACATGTTTGGGTGGCGAGATGTCATAGCAGTTAGCCCACTTTTGCGCTCTGCCGAGAGGACCGGTTCGATCCCCAGCCCCACATGGTGGTGAGGAACCGTCTGTAACTCCAATTCAGGAGAACTCCGTTCCCTAGGGAGAATCCAACACCCTTTCTGACCTCTTGCGGCATTGCACAACACGGTGTGCACAAAACCACAGCAGACATACACATATATATAGAAAATAATAAATAAAATTAAAAAAATATTTAAAAAGATGAACATGTTAAGGGAAAGGAATTAATGTCTATTAATATACTAATATATCTTGAAAAGTTACCAATATTTATGGATCACTAAGAGTAATACAATTGTGGAAAACAACATGTTTTCTGTCTTTTTTTTGTTTGTCGTTATTATTATTTTGGAGAATTATTGTAGGTATATATTAAATGAGTTTGGAATCTTTGAGAATGATCAGGGTTCTTTTAGAGCTTCTTTTCAGGGCTAGCGTGTTACAGTGGGCATTCATATCTGAATCTAATATCACCTAGCTCTACTTATATAGACCTATAGATGGTGCTGTCTTCCTAGAACTGATGATTTGCTTGAGGGGGAAAAAACTCTTTTTAGATGGAATTAGATATAAAAATAACTTTTAATTAGATTCTACCATTACAAAGCATTCATAGCACATACCTCTGGGTGTCTTGCCAGATCATAGAATATTCTTATAGTTGAAAAAAAAACAACAAAGGAATACACTTTAGAATTAAAATTTCCATTTGAATTACAAATTCTCAGTTACTTATGAAAAACTAAGTTACATGTATTAGTAATAAAAAGAGGAGAAAGAAACCATTTCCATTTTCTATAATATTGATTTTTTTTCTATGATTATCTTTGAGGATTAGTAGAGTTTTGGGTCAAACAAAAATTATTGCTGCGTTTGGCATAAATATTATACTTGGTGGATTTTTTTTAATTCTTACAGTCACCTGAGACCCCAAGTTCATAATCTGGTTCCTTACAATTACTAGGACTAGAGTATGTATTATTGAAATAGTAAATTATAAACTTCTGTAAGAGAGTACCAAATACATAGCTGTTTGTATTTTTGTAACTGAGTCAACTATTGAAAATGTCATTTCTTGGTCTAGACAGATGGCTCAGCAGTTAAGCTCTTGCACGAAAGACCTGGGTTAGATTCCTAGGACCCCACATGGTGGTTACCAGTTCCAGGGGATTCGACACCCACCTCCTTCTGCCCACCACAGGCACTGCAGGACATGAGTGCACCTACCTACATTAGGCATTCCAACATACACATAAAAAAAAAATAAATGAAAATATTTCTTGTTTATGTAGTGGCATTTAACATGAAAAAATTGGAGAGGCTGTATGAGGTAATATTGTCCTTAAACGTAAATTGCAGGCTGAAAAAAATTAGTTTGATACATACTGGGTTGTGGATTTGGTTTGTTTATAAGAAATAGTAGGCCAGTATGGTGGCACAAGCCTTTAATCCTAGAACTTCAGAGGCAGACGCAGTGGATCTCTGTGAGTCAAGGCAGCCTTGGTCTACATAGTTGAGATTCAGGGACAGCTGGAGCCTGTCTTAAAACCTGAAACCCTGTCTTAAAAAAAAAAAAAAAAAAAAAAAAAAAAAAAACCAAGAAAAAAAGTGGGACTGTTTGCTACTGTCAACAAACTTTCAGCCACATGATGGCAGTACAACTTATGTCTTCAAAACACTAGTTGAATGATTATGAAATTATAACTTTAAAATTTTTCTTGGGGAATGGAGAGATAGCCTAGTGTTTAAAGCACCGACTGCTCTTGCAGAGGACCCGGGTTCGATCCCCAGCACCCACATGCGGCTGAGAAACCGTCTGAAAAACTCCAATTCCAGGCGAAACTCCAGTTCCAGGGGAATCCGAGACCCTCTTCTGAACTCTCCGCGGATTGCAACGACCCGGGTGCACAGACCTGCATGCAGACAATACATTCATACACATACAAAATAAATAATAAAAAAAAATTTCTTTAAAAAGTATTAAAGGTAAGGAATTTTTAGACAATGATATAAGAGGTTAAACAATTCAAAGTATTTAAAAATAAGGAGATGGACAAGAGACTATTGATTTTTTTGATACAGCAGATTTTAGTTGTACCAAGAAAACATATCCAGAATTAGAAGAGTGGTGATATTTAAAAATACTATTCATCTCAGCAAGTTTTTCTGTCAGAAAGCAATATACTTCCACTATGTTTGTCTGATAGACATCAAGAAGTGGTATGCTGGGGATTAGAAATTCAACAGAGATAAAGGGAAGCGAATGAAGACAGCATAGACATACTGGGATCTAAGTTAAAAAAATAAAGCAATAGTGACAGTAATAGCTAAATGATTCTTGTTGGACTTACATCGTCTATAGTTAACAAATGGATGGTCTGCCCTTGCAATAGTACTTAAGTAGTAATTACTAATATTATTTGTACTTAGTGTTTTCATTAATATGCTTAAATGATATATAGTATTATATTTCAATCTGCAAGCATACTTTTACAAATCTTCTTTAGTCATTCCTTGGTTTTCTGTGATTGAAAAAACACAACTAAAAGCTGTTATGTGACAAGTAACTTGTGAAACTACAAATTACTCATTTAGGTAGTGGTCATGTGCGTCCTTATTTTGTATCTCTTGGGATTCCAATTTTGTTTGGACTGTAGTTAGCACTCAATAAGTATGTTCTTAGTAAAAAGTATTTTTTACATAGATTCAATTTTAAAATCTATGGAGACTNTGGCCCTCTTTGTCTCTTTTGATTTCTTTTTGCACTTTATGAGATCTATTTTGCTGATATTAAGCAGTAGCCACACCTGGCCTTTCTTTTTGGTTACCATTCTTGGGGAATAACTTTTTCATTCACTTCACCTTAAGTGGTGCCTTATCTTGAAATTGAGGTGGTTGTCTTGTAGGCAGCTATATAGATGGGTTTGTTTCCTAATCCATTCTCCCCAGCTCTCATGCCTTTCGATGGGGAGTTTAGACCATTAATATTTAGGTGTTAAATTGAAAAAGATTGATGTTGCTTCCTTTCACTTTATTATCATTTGATCTTTCTAGCCTCTGAATTTGCTCCTATGGTTTTGTTTTTATTCGTTTCTTTCCTAGGTGTTTGAGGATTGTTGGCTCCTCTCTTCTACCTTTGAATTGCTTCAAAGTATTTATACGGAAGAGTTGGGTTATTCCAGACATGTATTCCATCATCTTGTTTATGCAGTAAGGGATTTCTTTCTCTTCCTTCAACTATAATCGACTTTTTGCTCGGGGTAAAGTATTCTGGGGTTGCATCCTAGTTCCTTTTAGCACTGGGATGCTTTGTCACAGTTTTCTTGCTTTCGATGGTTTGACGCGGAAGTCAGCTGTGATTCTGAGGGTTTCCCTTGATGTGACTTGATTTTTCTTCTTAGCTTCTCAGGAATTTTGTCTTTTTTTGGGCATCTAGCATTTAAACTTGATATGGCATGGGGTGTTTCTTTTCTGATCTTGTTCTATTGGAGTCCTATGTGCTTAGCTCCCTTTGTATTTGTTATGTGGGTTTGTCTATTTAGTTGGAATTTAGGAAAATTTTCATTCTATTATTCTGTTGAAGATCTGATCAATACTATTTTCTTTTTTAAATTTTTTTTTATTTATTTATTTATTCTATTTTTTTTTTATTTATTATTTTATGTGTATGATGTATTGTTCTGCAGCAGGTTGTGCATCCGTGTCGTGATGCTTGTGCCGCGGAGGTCAAAAGAGGGTGTCGATTCCCCGGAACTGGAGTTCTCCTGGAATGGAGTTCAGACAGGGTTCTCAGGCCGCCATGTGGGTGCTGGGGATCGAACCCGGGTCCTCTTGACAAGAGCGGTTCGGCGCTCTTAACCGCTAGGCCATCCCCCAGCCCTATTTTCTTGACGATTTCTTCTCCTCTCTATTCCTATGATGCGGAGGTTTGATTTTTCATAGTGTCGCACAATTCCTGTTGTTCCACTTTTGTATATTTTTTAATTTTTCATAATCTTTATTTGAGCTTTTTAATTGCCTGTGTTATCTTCCAGATCGATATTCTTTATTCTTTGTTCTGCTTCCTCCATTCTACTTCTGAGGCTTTTTCCTTTCCTTTCTTCTTGAATGAATGGTGTTCTAATTCCTTTTTCGTTTCATCCTGTATTTTCTTTAGTACTTCCATTTCCTTTTGAGCTTCTTCAATCTCTCTTGGTGCTCCTTACTTCATTGTTGGTTGGCTTCCCTTTTCAGTGTTCTCCACTTCCTTCCTTTCGGAGTTTTTTTTCCCTCTTAGTTCTTTGTGGAGTTTGTCAGGCGTTCTGTTCCTTTAGTTCTTTCCGAAGTTTGTTCTTGTATCCCTCTAGGTCCCTTTTTGAGTTTTTCGTTCTCTCTCTTTAGTACTCTGTATCTTATTTTTTCTAGTTTTTTCTGGGTCAACTTCTTCCTTAGTCTTTCTGGAGTGTTTGTCAATCTTTCCTTTATGTTCTTTCTGATGTTTGTCATTGTATCCCTCTAGGTCCTTTTTGAGTTTTTCATTCTCTCTCTTTAGTTCTCTGAATTCCTCTTTATGTTCTTTAATTTCTCTGCATAGGTCTGCAATTATTCCTCTAAGATCTGTTCCTTGGGTCTCCTCCAAGGGGTTCCCATTGTAGCTATCTTCTACTGGTTTGGTAGCACTTGATGCAGGATTTTCCTGTGCCCTTCCCATGTTGTCCCTTCGTCGTGTTCCTGGCATGTGGGCTTCCCTTTTGTGGTTCAGATCACAAATACCTTTTCACTATGTTAGGGGATGGTTTTACTTTCCTCCTTCAGATGCTTTTTCCCCCCCTTTCCCCCTCCTTCTTTATGGAGTATTGACTTGTCTAATTTTCAATTTTGTAAACCACTCTTCTCTTCCTGTTCTGAAGGTTCTCCAAGAAAAGGTCCACTTGGATTCTCACCAATCTCGGGGGGGAGGGGATATGCCTGACCTAGCCCATGCCCCAACAGCCTGCACAAAGGTGCAGACCACTAGCCTGACCCTCTGGCCCTGGCGCCAAAGAAAGATGTAGGGCGGTCCTGCCCAGAGACACATGACCCCCTAGCTGTGGCCCCGGAATGAGCCCACCTGCAAAGATGCTTGCCCAAGTGACTTCCGGGCTGCCCACACAAAGATGTAGACCACTCTCTCCTTTTTTTTTTAAAAAAATAAGACCTCTAAGCCACCGTTATGGAACATTTATGAGACCAAAGCCAAAGTCAGGTGAGGAGATGACCAGACCCATGGATCTTCCCATACAGGAGTCAGCCCCCTGACTAAGTCTTGGAGGGCTTTTATACCCATGAAACAAATGTAAGCAAAGAGCAAACAACACATATGTGGTAATTAAGTAAATGGTTTCCAGGTAACACATGGTCACAAAGGCTACAGGAATGTGACATCCTGGGGAAACAGACTTCTGTCCTGGGTAAAGTTTACAGGAAAGGGTCCTATCCTGAGTGAGCACGGGGGCAGAGGGAAAGGCTCCAGACTGCCCTTCCCTGTCTATCTTCACTACCACAACACTGTAAGGTCTTTTAGTAACCAAGTCTATTTCCATTAAACCACTTCTGCTATACTTAGGGTGTAGGGTGAGAAATTGGATAAGGAACCTTATGTTGAGTAGTGCCTTTCCTTTCTTTCTCTTCCTTCCCTCTCTCTCTCTCTATCTCTTTCTTTCTTTCTTTCTTTCTTTCTTTCTTTCTTTCTTTCTTTCTTTCTTTCTTATTGAATTAATATCCAGAGCTGCATTGGGAGATGAATATTGATGACCAAACAGGATCAAGATCTTTAAATGCTCAAGTATAAATGTCTTTCTCTTGCACATCAGAGGTCTCAGCATAAATGGGGCCATCCCTTTTCTCCAATTCCTTACAAACAATTGATTAACTCCATGCTAGCGGGTTTGGTGGCCCACTCCTTTAATCTCAGCACCCAGGAGGCTGTGTTCAAAGCCATTTGTCTTTGCTTAAGTCACCTATATTTCCTCTGAGATCAAGGTCAGCAAGGTTTACATAGCAAGTTACTAGTCTACATAGTAAGTTTCAGACTAGTTGGGGCCAAAAACAAGCAAAAGAATGTTCTAAGCCAGAGCTTCCTGGAGCTCACACAGATCTGCCACTCTCTGCTTCCTGAGTGTTGGAATTAAAGATGTATGCCACCATACCTGGCTCTGTTTTATTTTTATTTTATTCTATTTTTTTATTTTTTCCTTTTTCAAAGTTTTATTATTATTATTTTTTATAATGCTTTTATTGATGTTTTGTGTATTTCAGATAGAGCTCTGTGAGATCGAGGCCATCCTGGTATAGCAAGTTCCAGGCCAGTTGGGGCACAGGGAGACCTTGTCTAAAAAAACACACACAAAATCCCAAACAAAATATGAGGCAGAAAAGGAGGAGAAAAAGGAGGAGGAAGAGGAGGATGAGGAGGATGAGGAATATCTCAAGCCTTAGTTTTCACATGTTAGTGGAACTGTCATACAACCAAGTAAGACATAGGAGTGACTCTGATGCGAGAACATCTCCACAGAAAAAGGAAAGGATTTTAAGTTTTATGAAATGGATATATCATCAGCCTTTTCTTTTGGATGAGTGAGTAGTTTAGGTTAGACTCAAGAGTGGAGTTGGCTTAGTTTCTATAAAAACTCCAACACTGGGAGAAGGTAGGACTTCATTCTCTCTGTGGAAAGAAGAATAAGATTCATGTATGTTTCAACAGAATTAGGTGATGTCTAAAACAGAATTATGTCAGAAAGAGTTTTAAAAGATGAACATGTTGGGGCTGGAGAGATGGCCTAGCAGTTAAGACCACTGACTGCTCTTGCAGAGGACCGGGTTCGATCCCCAGCACCCACATGGTGGCTGAGAACCGTCTGTAACTCCAATTCCAGGAGAACTCCAGTTCCAGAGGAATCCAACACCCTCTTCTGACCTCTGCGGCATTGCACAACACGGGTGCACAAACCCACAAGCAGACAGTACATTCATATATATAGAAAATAAATAAATAAAATTAAAAAAATATTTAAAAAGATGAACATGTTAAGGAAAGGAATAATGTCTATTAATATACTAATATATCTTGAAAAGTTACCAATATTTATGGATCACTAAGAGTAATACAATTGTGGAAAACACTGTTTTCTGTCTTTTTATTGTTGTCGTTATTATTATTTTGGAGAATTATTGTAGGTATATATTAAATGAGTTTGGAATCTTTGAGAATGATCAGGGTTCTTTTAGAGCTTCTTTTCAGGGCTAGCGTGTTACAGTGGGCATTCATATCTGAATCTAATATCACCTAGCTCTACTTATATAGACCTATAGATGGTGCTGTCTTCCTAGAACTGATGATTTGCTTGAGGGGGAAAAAACTCTTTTTAGATGGAATTAGATATAAAAATAACTTTTAATTAGATTCTACCATTACAAAGCATTCATAGCACATACCTCTGGGTGTCTTGCACAGATCATAGAATATTCTATAGTTGAAAAAAACAACAAAGGACTACACTTTAGAATTAAAATTTCCATTTAATTACAATTCTCAGTTACTTATGAAAAACTAAGTTACATGTATTAGTAATAAAAAGAGGAGAAAGAAACCATTTCCATTTTCTATAATATTGATTTTTTTTTCTATGATTATCTTTGAGGATTAGTAGAGTTTTGGGTCAAACAAAAATTATTGCTGAGTTTGGCATAAATATTATATTGGTGGATTTTTTTTTAATCTTACCTGAGACCCCAAGTTTCATAATCTGGTTCCTTACAATTACTAGGACTAGAGTATGTATTATTGAAATAGTAAATTATAAACTTCTGTAAGAGAGTACCAAATACATAGCTGTTTGTATTTTTGTAACTGAGTCAACTATTGAAAATGTCATTTCTTGGTCTAGACAGATGGCTCAGCAGTTAAGCTCTTGCAGAAGACCTGGGTTAGATTCCTAGGACCCACATGGTGGTTAACATGTTCCAGGGGATTCGACACCCACCTCCTTCTGCCCACCACAGGCATCGCAGGACATGAGTGCACCTACCTACATTCAGGCATTCCACACATACACATAAAAAAATAAATGAAAATATTTCTTGTTTTAATGTAGTGGCATTTAACATGAAAAATTGGAGAGCTGTATGAGTAATATTGTCCTTAAACGTAAATTGCAGGCTGAAAAAAATTAGTTTGATACATACTGGGTTGTGGATTTGGTTTGTTTATAAGAAATAGTAGGCCAGTATGGTGGCACATGCCTTTAATCCTAGAACTTCAGAGGCAGACGCAGTGGATCTCTGTGAGTTCAAGGCCAGCCTGGTCTACATAGTGAGTTCCAGGACAGCTGGAGCTGTCTTAAAACCTGAAACCCTGTCTTAAAAAAAAAAAAAAAAAAAAAAACCAAGAAAAAGTGGGACTGTTTGCTACTGTCAACAAACTTTCAGCCACATGATGGCAGTACAACTTATGTCTTCAAAACACTAGTTGAATGATTATGAAATTAAACTTTAAAATTTTTTCTTGGGACTGGAGAGATAGCCTAGCGGTTAAGAGCACCGACTGCTCTTGCAGAGGACCCGGGTTCGATCCCCAGCACCCACATGGCGGCTGAGAACTGTCTGTAACTCCAGTTCCAGGGGAATCTGAGACCCTCTTCTGAACTCCGCAGCATTGCACGACATGGGTGCACAGACCTACATGCAGACAGTACATTCATACACATACAAAAATAAATAATAAAAAAAATTTTCTTAGTAAGAAATGTATACAGGTAAGGAATTTTAAGACAATGATAAAGAGGTTAAACATTCAAAGTATTTAAAATAAGAGATGGACAAGATTTTGATTTTTTTGATACAGCAGATTTTAGTTGTACCAAGAAAACATATCCAGAATTAGAAGAGTGGTGATATTAAAATACTAAGTCATCTCAGCAAGTTTCTTCTGTCAGAAAGCAATATACTTCCACTATGTTTGTCTGATAGACATCAAGAAGTGGTATGCTGGGGATTAGAAATTCAACAGAGATAAAGGGAAGCGAATGAAGACAGCATAGACATACTGGGATCTAAGTTAAAAAAATAAAGCAATAGTGACAGTAATAGCTAAATGATTTTTGTTGGACTTACATCGTCTATAGTTAACAAATGGATGGTCTGCCCTTGCAATAGTACTTAAGTAGTAATTACTAATATTATTTGTACTTAGTGTTTTCATTAATATGCTTAAATGATATATAGTATTATATTTCAATCTGCAAGCATACTTTTCACAATTTCTTTAGTCTTCCTTGGTTCTTCTGTGATTGACCTAAAAGCCTGTTCTGTGACAAGTCTGTGAAAATAAATTACCATTTAGGTAGTGGTCATGTCGTCCTTATTTTGTATCTCTGGGACTTCCAATGTTTGGACTGTAGTAGCCACTCAATAAGTATGTTCTTATGTAAAAAGTATTTTCCATAGAGCAATAAAATTCTATGGAGAATTATTTTGCTTATGTAGCCTTGTCTGTCCAGGCAGGAATGTGGCAGAAATAAAGAAAATACATTCTGATATAGAAGCCTAATACTTGGAACTCTTTTGTAACATCTTATTTTATTTTGGTGGAGGGAATGTTCTTCAAGGAACAGTAGTTTCTCTGAACATCTCTAAAATAAATTTTTCATTTTTGGACCTAAGGCATATCTAAATTAAAGTGATACTATGTTAACCAATATGATATGTCCTTTATAACAGAGGATTTGACATATAAACAATATAAGATACATAGTTGCTTGTATTTTTCTATATATAAAAATATTCTGTGTTGGAAACTCAGAAGTTGGCTACATTTTATTACTTACATAATTAAAAATGGATTTTACAGTTCTGTAAAGTCTTTTTTAAATTTTTTGGTCTTTTTGAGACAGGGTCTCCAGGTAGCCCCAGGTGGCCTGGAACTTGCTATATAGACCAGGTGGTCTTGAACTCAGATCTGCCTGCCTCTACTAGGAATTAAAGGCATGCACTGCTCCACTCCACTGTAAGGTCTTTTTTAAAAACTTTAATTTATTATTTTTATGTGCATGAGTGTACTGCCTGCATGTATGTAAGTGCACCAGTGTCATGCAATGGCCAGGAGATCAGAACAGGGTGTTAGAGAGGGTGTCCGATCCCCTGGAACTGGAGTTCTGGATGGTTGTTTACTCCTGGGTGGGTGCTGGGATTTGAATCTGGGTCCTCTGCTAGAGCAGTCAGTGCTCTTAACTGCTGAGCCATCCCATAAAGACTTTTAGAAGAGATGGAGTCTGGCTATGTTGCTTAGGTTGAGCTCAAGCAGTTCTCCTGAGTAGCTGGGACTTTAGACTTGCTGGCCTGGATCTCACAGTTTCTCTTGCCTTAGCCTGCCTGCTGAGTGATGGGATTAAAGGTGTGCACCACTATGCCCTGCATGTGATTTTTTTTAAAGACAATTTCCTAATTTCTTCTTTCTTTCTCTTTTCTTTCTTTCTTTCTTTCTTTCTTTCTTTCTTTCTTTCTTTCTTTCTTTCTTTCTTTCTTTCTTCCTTTCTTTCTTTCTTTCTTGTCTTTTTTTAAATAATATTTTTATTTATTTATTTTTATTTTATTTTATTTTTTTTTGAGACAGGGTCTCCCTTTAGTCCAGCTGGCCTGGAGCTCACTCTGTAGACCAGGCTGGCCTTGAACTCACAGAGATCTGTCTCCTCTGCCTCCGGGGTGCTGAGATTAAAGGCATGTGCCACCATGCCCAGCTTTTTTTGCTCTTTTTGAGTCAGGGTCTCCCTGTAGCACCAGCTGGCCTGAAACTCACTATGTAAAGAAGGCTGGCCTTGAACTCACAGAGATCTGCCTGCCTCTGCCTCCTAATTGCTGGGATTACAGGCCTGCACCATCATGCCTGGTCTAATTTGCTAATTTCTGACTAGACCTTGGTGGATGAACTTGCACTTAGGAATATCTGGGGACACTAACTTAACACAATAGGCCTTACAAAGATGACTGAGTGTATGAAGTCTGGTGGGGGCGTTGGGGGAGGGTGCCAATGGGGAAGGGGGTATAAAGGTGATTAAGATTGATTGAGATGTTCTGTATGAAATACACAAAAATTAAAAAAAAAAACAAACAACAAAACATGCCCACAGAAAATGGTTCTATAGTCAGGCATGGTTGTACACACCTTTAATCCCAGCACGCTGGAGGCTCTGTGAGATCTGAGGTCAGCCTAGTCTATACCAGGCCAGCTGGGCCTAATGGGAGACCCTGTCTCAAAGACAAACAAACAACCCCTCAAATGTCACAGCTGGGTATGCTAGTACCTACCTGTAATCCTAGCACGTGGGAGGCTGAGGCCGGTTAGATCCGATTCAGCAAAGCAAAGCAAAAGAAAACAGATTCCCAGTTACTATATGTAAGAGGAACATAGAGAAAATATATCTATCTGTATGTATAGTTTTATGTAGTGCCCTAAATGTGTATGTCATATTACAAAAATCTGTTGTTTTAAGTGAGGAGTTTGCTCTCAAGATGCTTTTCTTCCTAGAACATGCTATGTAATCCAGCCTCTTTTGAAGAAGACCTGTATTGAAAATGAAATGCTGCTAATTGGAGCCAGTAGCCCTGTAGCATTTAGAATTTCTAAACCTAAATATTGGCTCATTTGACCTGAAGTTAGCTTCCTGAAGGTTTTACAAATGAGCCTAAGCAATGAGATAGACTTGTTCCTATGTGAAACTATCTCGGCTTCTTGACTACAAAGTAGGAGGGGCCAGTAGCCAGGAAGGAGCGGTGTCAGGCAGGCCAGCAGGACTGAAGAAATGGGGTCTCACATTTAAAGTTTTGGTAATGCTCTCAAATATGCCTAGACATAAAGCCTTTGTCACTGAAATCCCGTGGGTTAAAAGCATTGTTACGTGACTATAGTCTTATTCAGAATGTGTTAGCCTAATCATTTTCCTTAATTTTAATATTTATTTTCAATTAGCATACGAAGTATTTTGTTTCATTGTGACATTTTTCAAGCATAATTTATTTTCATCTCTCCTCTCTGTCATCTCTCATGTCCCCTTCCTGCCCTTTGTGCCCTTCTGTGCCCAGTGGCCTCTTTTATACCATTATGTCACATGGGTTCTATAGAGCACCACCACCCTCAATATTTTTTTCTCTTTCATGGTTTCTGACTGGTTGTATGACATACTCTCCACACCCATATATATAAACACTTGATCCATATATGAGAGAGAACATGCAGTATTTACCTTTCTGAGTATGGGTAATCTCTCTTAATATATTTTCTTGATTCATTCATCCATTTTCCTGAAATTTTTCATAATTTCATTTTTGTAGCTGAATAAAATTCTATTGTGTATGTATACCCTATAGCCCAAGCTGGCCTGGAACTCACTATGTAGACCAGGCTGGCCCTGAACTCACAGAGATCCACCTGCCTCTGCCTCCCGAGGGCTGGGATTAAAAGGTGTGTGGCACCACTCCTGGAACCCACATTTTCATTATCCATTCATCTGCTGACAGACATCTTGTCTGGGTCCATTTCCTTGTTTTTGTGAAGTGTCTTTCCTATGGAAAACATTGATCTACTTCATATCTATTTGCTCATCTTTGGTTTGAAATTACATAGTTTTCCTTAAAAATGACAATGGATAAACTTTTGAGCATACTATAGGAACAAAGCAAGAATGTAAGTACAATTGAGATAAAGAAAAAGGAAGGTTCCCTATCTAGAGACATCCATGTCACAGTGAACTTTGCATACAAAGGAGAACAGAGGTAAGGCAGTAAGGTGCAGTCCTGTATGGATGCTGAGGCTTTACCACCAGTGACCTTAGTAGCTGTCATCTCTTATGGGCACCTCAGTGCTTCATCCATGAAACACATGTGGTCTACTTTATATGGCTGTTGGAAGGATCCAAGAATCCATACATGTGAAATGCCTAGAATTACATCCAAACTACATGTATCTAGGTAGCTTCCAAAGTATTTTCTTTAAATTTTTACAAATGAGAGTTGCATTGTATGAATATGTACCTATATTAACTATAATTCCAAGTTTATGTTAGAAAATGTATTTTTTGTTTAGCTTCTGGAAATTCAACCTCATTTCACTGAACTCATGACTTGTTTCATTCTCATACTTTGACATAATCAATGCTAATCTTTGTTTTCACCAGATGAAGTGATCTTTTTGTTCCTCAAATGGTCATCCAGTTGCTTATAGAGACTTTCTTTCTAAATCCTATAGTGGGTCAATAAGAGTAGTTTATTTTTTATATTAGGCTTTCTTTTTTTTTTTTTTTTTGGCTTCTTTTCTTTAAGCCAATTTTTATTGAAGCTTTGTGCATTTCATACAAAATTTCCAGTCAAGTCTAGATCCATTCCCCATTCCTTGACCCCCCCACCCCACCAGAGCGCATGCATTCTGCCAAACATATTTTTCACCTTTTTCTCAGTCTCTTAAAATTTTCGATGCAGAAGTTTACTGTTTTGAGCAGAAGTTTACCATTTCAGTCAGTTCTTTGACCCAGTCTTTTGTTGTTGTTCTTCCTTCCAATCTGCATCACTCCAGAATATGCATATATGAAGAGTAGTTTTTAAAAAATAAATTTAAATCAATACATGGTAAATGATTTATGGGGTGAAGAATGATTCTTAACTTGTATTCTAGTTAGTAGCCACTTTAAATATTTTGGGTTATTCTCTCTCCTGAGACCCACTTTTTTTTTAAAGAAGGAAAGAAATTTATGTTTTTACATATTTTATTATTTTCATTTGTAATATATATTGAGGTGTTAAAATTGTGCAGTCTTGTTTTTTGTTGTTGTTTGTTTTTTGTATACATTTTTTATTGATGTTTTATGTTTTTCATTTCTGTTCAGGGATATCCCCTGTCCCTTCCCCCCACCCCACCCCAAACCATACCAGATCATGTACTCTATCATAACTGTCCTGCATCTTTCTCTCAGTCTTTTTTATGATTAGGAATTCACATTTTCCTCTGTTAATTTCATGTTATTCTAAAATATGGATACATACTCTCCACCCATATACAGTAATTACAGAGTCTGAAAATATTGGTGGGTGGATTCTAGAGCCCATTGAGGGATTCACATTATGACAACATAGTTGCTTACAGATAAACAAAAAATATAACCATACTGTCATTCAGCTTGCCTTTCATCTGGGGGATTTGGTGTTAGCATCCACAAATGTTTTTTGGATATTTTTGAGACAGGCTCTCCCTGTTGTACCAGCTGCTGGAACTCACTCTGTTATAGACCAGGCTGTCCTTGATGTCATAGAGATCTGCCTACCTCTTATTTTTCAATCATTATTAATCAAGATAACTAATAAAGACCTTGGGTATTTTTTTCTTTAATGTGAATTACTACTGTATCCTCCCTAAGAAAAAAGAGCACCTGGATGGCAACTACTCATTTATAGATAATCTGTTCTTTTTCCAGAATTTGAAGGCAACATTATTAATCAAGTTTATAACCAGTTGGCTTTCCTCTCAGTAGTGTCTGTATTTGTGTCCAGGCCTTAAACTCTAATTTTTGTGCTCTAAGTCAGAGTTGGTCCCATACTTCCAACAAAGCCATTCTGTGGTTTTCTTTTCTTTTCTTTTTTCTTTTCTTATTTTCTTTTCCTTTCCTTTCTCCTTTCCTTTCCTTTATTTTCCTTTCCTTTCCTTTTTCCTCTATTTTCCTTTCCTTTTTCTTTTCCTTCCTTTTTCCTTTCCTTTCCTTTTTCCTCTCTCTTCCTTTTTCCTTTCCTTTCCTTTCCTTTCCTTTCCTTTCCTTTCCTTTCCTTTCCTTTCCTTTCCTTTTTCCTTTCCTTCCCTTCCCTTTCCCTTTCCCCTTTCTCTTTCTTTCCCCTCCCTCCCTTCCTCCCTCCCTCCCTCCCTCTTTCTTTCTTTCTTTCTTTCTTTCTTTCTTTCTTTCTTTCTTTCTCTTTCTTTCTTCTGTTTTTTTTGAGGTTCTTCTGACCCTTATCAGTAGCTGACTAATTTAAGTTAAAAGTGTTTTTATTATGTGTGTGTGTGTGTTTGTGTATGTGTGGCATAAGTACCACAGTTGTGTATACCATAGCAAGCATGTGGATGTCAGAGGAGTCTGTTATCACCTTATACCTTTACAGAGATTCTAAGGATAGACCTCAGGTGATCAGGCTGGTGGGGTAAGTGCCCTTATCCACTAAGCCATACTGTGGTCCCCTAAGATAACATTTTAAATTCTCAATATTATTCTTGGAAAATGATATAGCCAAATTGATAATTTGATTAATTGTCCTTTGTTCCAGGGGGATAATGTGTTAAATATTTATGTCAAATCAGTCTTTTTTAGATTCTTCAAACCATGGTTTTCTCTTAGACAAAGTTTAAGCTATGGTAGGAAAAATAGGAAAAAGATGTTTTGAGACAACTATAAAGTAAACTGAGTCTGTGTGCCTCATTGACACAAATGCTGGAGAAAATACAACAGGTGTCTTTGATACCCTCCCAGAGAGCTGGATCTGTGCCACTAGCTCATGGAATCATCACTCCCCCTTTCATCTCAGTTTCTTCCATACAAATAGCACACTTGCATATACACACTTAAACTCCCCTCCCCCACATGTACACACTCAAGCTTCTAAACACACACAAGATACTTTCTACCTGGGCTTTAAGCAGTTGTTTTATTATTTACATGCTGCCATTGTTTTGTTGCTATGTCTATAAACTGATTTTTGAAAGTGTTTTTAAAATTAGCTCTCCCAAATGTCTATAAATTAATTCAGAAAATATTTTTTTTCTTTTTTTGTATATGCCAAGCCTTGTGATAACAGGTTTGGTGGCTGTTCTGATTTTAACCATGCAAAATGTGCTGTATGGAAAGGGTGGAAACTGTTAGCTGAGCCTGTTAGCCAGAAGGCGTGTGCTTAGTTCACCAAGCCTCACTAAAATTTGATATTTTGCTTTTGTAAGCGGGTTAGAAGCATTGCATGAAAACACTGCCAACTTTTGTCCCATTCTGTCCAAACTTTTTTAACTTGCAAAAAGAATCTGAGTGTGTAAAATTTTCCATTATAAGCCACCTGTAAACTTAAAACAGTTGAACTGTTTTTTCAGCTGCCTGCAGCTCTGTTTCTCAACTGACTAATACTGACAGATAAAGATGACTTTCCCCTAGAAGGACTGTTTTGTTTGTGGTTATTCTGTCACTACCAGGAGGAACAGCTCCCCTGATCCACGGGGAATGCAGAGATGCAGTTTACAGATGCAATCATATGCTGACTAGCAACTAAAAAATAATAGTCAAATAATGATTTCATTGTTCCTTTCTGTGTCCATGACAACTGGGAGGTATGCAGTTTGACTCAGATGTTGCCTTGGAGTGTTCTTTGCTTCAAATACTACTATTTGGGGGATAATTTATAATTTATTCTGATAATTAGATTGAAAAGAAAAAAAAACCCTGGAAATGTCTAATATCTGGTTTACTAAAGTGATTTTTAGATCCCCCAAACTAAATCTCCTGTCACTTCTATTCATAAGCACTTGTCTCTCTAAAGTTCTACTTTCTGGGAGTTTCTACTTTGATATAGCCAGTGATACAGTTATAAGGCTGGAATTGGACAGTGCCTTTGGGTTCTGTCCTAGCTTATTAGCATCAAGGAGAACTTAGGCATGTTTCTAAAATTTTCTATCCTTGTGTCCTTATTCATAAAATAAGAATAGTAACAGAATTTTTCCTGTAAGGTTGTTGTGCAATGAATGAGATATTGCACATAAAGTATAGAGCTAACCATTTGACCAAGCAAGCACACTATGACCATCTCTTAATCTTCTGGCAAGATTCCCAAAGCAGTGTACTCAACCTGGACATTTGACAGTCAGGTAGCTTTAAAGGAAACTAATGCCAAGGCTACATCTCAGATCAATTCATTCAGTCTTTGAGGACTGAATTTAAGACCCATCAGTTTTTAAATTGCCCCATTTGTGTCCAATGTACAGCCAGTGCTGTGAAAACCTGGGTTTGAGGGTAAGGTCTATGTCATATAAATGCTCAGAAAAAATGCACATGAAAATTACTAACATGGATATTGTGACAAATGAGATATGATGGAGAGAAATATAAGAAACAATGTATATTTTGCACATTTGTGGGTATTTTGAGTAACTGAATATATTACTAAACAACCAGTTCTTTTTCTTTTTATCTTTCTTGTCAGGTAGGATCTCACTCTGTAGCCCAAGCTGGCCTGGAATATACAGCCTAGGCTGGTCTCAAAATCATGATGACCTTCCTGCCTTAGCTTCCTGAGGGCTAAGATTATGTGTGACCTGCCATACCTGGCCAGATTTCAGTTCTTTAACTGATAATTCTTTGATGTTTTAATGTATGTATCACATTATTTTGGTAGGCATGTTATTTCAATTTTAAATTTCTTCAAAATAATGTTCTTAAAATAAATATCAACTCTAATGTTTTGTGTTTCTCTGGGTATATGGGGTGCATGATTTTTTTATTTTTTTAATTTATTTTTTATGTGTATGCATGTACTGTCTGCATGCAGGTCTGTGCACCCGTGTCGTGCAATGCCGCGGAGGTCAGAAGCAGGTGTCAGGTTCCTCTGGAACTGGAATTAAAGACGGTTCTCAGCCGCCATGTGGGTGCTGGGATCGAACCCATGTCCTCCGCAAGAGCAGTCAACGCTCTTAACCTCTAGGCCATCTCTCCAGCCCCCAGGGTGTATGATTTTAATGAATGTATTACTGGCATTCATAATCACTACAGTTGTATACTATGTGAATAGTGGTTACTTCTGTGCACGTGCTCTCATTCAGTTCTCTGAACATCTCAGTGAGGGGTGCAGGTCAGGGATAAGCATCATTTTGTAGATAGGTAAACTAAAGCCATTTAGTAGTAGTAGGCAGCTCAACAGATTCAGGGTGAACATTCTTGGCATTTATGCAAATATGTGTCAAATTAAGTTCTAGCTGTGCTCATCCAAGGAAAGTCACAATTCTTGTACTTAAGAAGCTCTACTCTAGCACTATGAATGTATTTTAAAGACCATTGTTTATATAGGTCAAGGCAGAATATGTGATTTGAAATTGCCATGGCCCAAGCTAGTGACCTCATGATAGAAGTAGGAAGAGACAATAAAATGAGATGCTTCAGAATACTGTAACTGCCACCTCCTACAGTTATGTTTTGGGACAGCTGATGATGTCCAAACTAATCTGGACATTAATACCCCTTAGCTGGATTCTCTGGTGATTCCTGCACCCCTGGAGAATGCAATGGTATTTCTCTGAGAATATTTTATTTGTTCCAGGCTTGATAGCCTTTAATCCTAGCAGTCAGGAAGCAAGGGCAGGTGGATCTCTGTGAGAGTGAGCTGGCCTGGACTATGTAGCAAGTTCTAGGCCAGCTGGGGCTGCAAGGAGACCTTGTCTCAAAAAAAAATTAATGGTGCTTAAATTTCATTTTCTTCAGCTTTTCATCTGCTTGTATTCATTTTAATTTGGTAGAGACTGTCTTGATAATTAGACATTTTGGTTATTTTTAATGCTAATCTAACTCAAGTATTTAGCTGATTTCGAAAGTAATCCTATTGCAGAATTTAAGCATTCATGCCTACTAGACATATATTAAAATGTACAGCAAGGTATAGTTCAGTTTAATCTATGAAATTAAGCCACTTTTTGTTGATTGTAAAGCCTTAGAGTGAATTTAGTGCCTTAGCTGTCTTTTGTAATTATCTTTTCTGTATTCTTTTCATTTCAAGGCATAAAATCAATGATATAGCATAGAGTCAAGCAGGAGTCAATGGATAAAGCTTTTAAAATTCTTTTTGAGAATCTACAGTTGCTTTACAGAAAGAAAAGCTCAGAAAGAATCTTATTGATTTTTCAGTTAGGTGAAAAAAATTTTATGTCTTGAAATTTTTCCCTTGTATATTTTATTATTGTAAACATTTAGATGAATTAATCTTTTCTCTGTGAGTAAAAATTAGTCACATTATTTTGAAGGGTTAAAATATGTTGTTAAGATACAAATAAATGAAATAACTCTTACTTTTGTATGAGACTATTTTAGCTTGATGTCAATAAAGCTTAAATTAGTTCAGACTTTTCCTATTACAATAAATGTTTCCTTTTAAAATGCATGATAATCATAATCAAGACAAAATTTGTCCTGTTATTTATTTTCAAAATGATTGTACATGTTTAGCAGACTTTTGATTTAAATCCCCAGTGATATATTGAAGACAGATGTTTAGATGACCTCATGTTTAAAGTAATGTTATATTTGGACACAAGATTAAATTTTCCTTAAAATCTCTTCTTATAAGCTAAACTATATGGTAGTATACACAAACTAATCAATGATTTTCAGTGGATTAATGCAACTCCTATATTTGAAATAAAAATTCTATCTTTTATGGAATTCCACATAATACAAAAGAACTGATTATGAAACAGCTGTTTACAAATGAAAATATTGTTTTTGGCTGGCCAGTTAAATGGGAAACAGATTTGAAAAGTTCCATGAATTTGAATGCAAATTTACCATATCATTTATACTGAACCAAACAACATTGGTGAGACTGCAACATAGTTTGTAAAAAAATTTAGCTAGAAAAAACATTCAGCTGAAGACTGCTCTGTAGTGTATAAATGTAGACATTGAAAATAGTTTTTTGTTTTTCAAAAGTAATTTTTCTGTATTAAAATCAATGTAAAGCATTTAGGGGGTATATCTCAAAGGTTTTTAAGGAACTGACCAATAATTTTTAACATTTCAATGAAAAGAAATTAACAATGGTGTCGTTAGAATATAACGACTGGATGGTATGAAATAGAATATAGGAGATCCTACTCAAAGGCAATGAATTAATATATGTATTAACAAGTGCTTTAAAAGAAGAGCTGTTTAAGTCAGTATACAATCCCCTTTTTCAGCAGTTTGGATGCTATATAGTGAAAGTGGCATTACTCTGGAAATTTTAATTTAGATTAAAAAAGTGTTTACATTGAAAAACGTCACATTTTTCTCCCCCATATTTATTATTAATTTTGTTTTCTCACAGTTTCATGCATAACTATAATTGTTGGCTCCTCTTCCCCTCCTACTCCCACTTTCTTCTTGAGCCTGCTAGCCCTCCAGCAATCTCTTCCTCCTCCCTTATTATCTCTGATAGTGTGTGCGCCCTTTCTACAATGTTGTATAGTAGAATATTATAGGATGTAGGGTTTTTATTAGGCAGTATGCACCTAGTCTGGTCACAGATCAGTAGCTCATTTCTTTTTATATCTAGATAATATTTTGTTATATAGGACGTTTAGCAATTTGATTATCCATTCAGCTATTTAAGGACATCTGGTTGCTTCTAAGTTTTGGCAATAGTGACTAAAGCTCCTATAAACATTTGAGTGCAGGGTTTTGTGTGGATGTTTTCAACTCACTTGGGTACATACCTAAGGAATGTGATTGCTGGGTTGTTAAAATATTGTTAAAGGAACTTAATTGTAATAATATCCGTGGTATTTAGAAATGTACACATCTTTAATAGTAAGAGAAGGAAAAATAGTTCCTTGTGTTCACAAAGCCGAATTCTGGATATTTACTGTGTACTTCCTCAATGTATAGTCATACATAGGTCTAAAAGGCTCTTTAAATTCATGTCTTTTATGGCTTACTTATTTTAAAAGTTATTTATTATTTATTTATTTATTTATTTATTTAATGTGTATGATGAATGTTTTGCTTGCAAGTGTACCCATGCATGCAATGCTCATGGAGGCCAGAAGGAAGTGGTAGATTTCTTGGAACTTCAGGTATGGGTAGTTGTTAGCCACCATGTGGATGCTGGGAACTAACGCAGGTATTCTGCAGGAGCAGCCAGTTCACCTAATCACTGATCCATCTCTCCAGCTCCTGTTGATTAATTTTTGATGATATTTCAAGGTGAGACAAACTTAAAATTTGTTAAGATTATTACAATTGATGTTTGAGAGTTTGTTTTAATGACAGATAATATCACATTAAAAAATGACTACTAGACTGTGGCAAGGAGATTGGAGTGTTTCCTGTAGGGTTTTTTTTTTTTTTTGAGACAGGGTCTCCCTGTAGCCCCAGCTGTCCTGGAACTTACTCTGGTAGACCATATTAGCCTTGAACTCACAGAGATCCACTTGCCTCTGCCTCCCAAGTGCTGGGATTAAAGGCATAAGGCATCACACCCAGCTTCCTCTAGGTTTTTGAAAGTTTGTTTCTAAGTTAATTATAGTAGAAGTGAATTCTGTGCTTTGATTGAGTTGGACATTGGGGTGCACAGCTATAATCCTAGTACTCTGTAGGCTCAAGCTAGAGGACTGAAAGTTGAAGTCCAGTTTGGTCTACATAGTGAGTTCTAAGCTTCGTGGGCCACATAGTGAAACTGTGTCTCAAAAATAATACAAAACAATTGTTTAGGTGTATGTCCTTCTAAGCCTGCTAACAACTAAGGAATGTATATACTAATAAAGATACCATTAATGCAGATAATGAAGATCCGTCAGCTGCTGGACTATCATTTGGTGAATGATATCCATGAGTTATTACCATTATTAAACTGTATTATTATAGTAGTTGGCTTTGTAGAGGGTCTATTCCAAGATTACAGTAGAACCTGATTTTGAGGAACCTATCAAAAATTTGATTTTATAAATACAGAAACTGAGAATGTCACTATTGTACATGTGGTCAGTGGTAGCCTTGGGCTTCAAACCCAAATAGTCTGGTTTCAGAGTCCTCATGCTAAATTGTAAAGATCCATCTTCTCCATTTGACAAAATAAATTATGTGCAGAAAAAGGTAAGAATTCATACTTGTTGGAGCAATGATGTGGATGCTGTAGGATTCAAACTTAAAGAAGTCTTGTATTGTCATGGAATTGATCCAATAAAAACAACATTGTTTAAATTTGTTGAAGGATGAAGGACAAAAGGGCAGGAATTCTAGAAACAAGAGAAAATATTAACTTTGATTTTATAGCTCACTTTCAAGGGAATTTATCTGTGAACTCCTTGTCTGTAGATTTATTTTGTCTGTCTTGAATATTTCATTTTCAAGTCCAGAACATGAAATCTAATGAGGTAGTCAGTGTCCTATAGTGAGGTAGTCAATATCCTATAGTGAGGTAGTCAGTGTCCTATAGTGAGGTAGTCAATATCCTATAGTGAGGTAGTCAGGGTCCTATAGTGAGGACCTCTCCGAATGTCAGCACACTTGCTCTTCCATTTATGACTTCAGGATAATTATTTTATCCAAGGTCACTTGAAATTCTAGAATTATTTGAAAAGTTTTTCTTCTATATATGTTGCCTTGTAAATTAAAGTTTAGCATAGCAGTCATAAAGAATAATCATTATTAATTTCTGTAGTATTATTTATTAAGCATCAAAATTATTTTATTCTTTTTATTTTATGTGTATAAATGTATTGTCTGCATGTGTGTAAGTGCACCTGTGTTGTGCAATGCCTGTGGAGGTCAGAAATGTGCTTTGAATCCCCTGGAACTGGAGCCATTTTGGTTCTAGGAATGGAACTCAGCTCCTCGGCAAGTGCTGCCAGTTCTCTTAACCACTGAGCTATCTCTCTAGCAACGGAGCATCAACTTTTAAGTGTCTCAAGTATATAACTATTGGCTATTCTGCTCCTTTTTGTTATGTCCCTCACCAAATCTATCCCCAGTCTTTAAGGCCTGCCTCTTTCTCTCCAGTTTAACTGTCATTATTTTGATTTCCTATAGTTTTTAAATTAAATCGTATTATTATTATTATTATTATTATTATTATTATTGTCGTTTTGGTCTTTTTTGAGACAGCGTCTCCCTGTAGCTTCAGCTGCTCTGGACCTTGCTGTGTAGACCAGGCTGTCCTTGAATTCACAGAGCTCTGCCTGGGTCTGTCTCCTGAGTGCTGGATTAAAGACACAGGCCACCACAACCAGCTATTTCCTATAGTTTTTTGACAAAGATGATCAAGATGGCTACTAAGTTTCCTTCAGCACATTCTTCAGGGCTTTGTTTAACAAGCACTGAGTGCAGTGAGTAGCTTCTGAGCATGGGCACAAGAAGGAACACAGAACTAGGAGGGCCTGGATCCTGGAGAAGCCCATCTGTAATATGAGAGCAAAAGGAGGAGGTCAGGAATGTTTTTTCTGAAGAAGTAAAGAACTGTGCTGGGTGTTGAAGGCTGAGTAGGGACTATAGGAAAGGTTGTTGCATTTTGGGAAGGGGAGTGGCTTTGAGAAAGAGGACTGGTTTGGAAAAAAGAACTATGTGAATTTGATAGTTGTTTAGATGTGGGAAGTTAGCTGAGAAAGGGCCTCACAGTTGGACCCTGGGTAAAGCTGAGCCCCAATATTCATTATGATAGGGAATATCAGAAGAGGGAGTGGGGGATAAGTAGCTGTGTTCATGTGTCTAAAGTTTGAATTAAACAGTGGCAGGAAATTTGATGGGTTTTGAATTAAACAGTGGCAGGAATTTGATGCCCATGAAGGCTGGAGAGTCATCAGACTATCAGCTAATGAGTTTCAGTGTGTGTGTGTGTGTGTGTGTGTGTGTGTGTGTGTGTGTGTATGTATGTATGTTTGTGTGTATTTGGGTACAGATCTGTATGGATTGGGATATGTGTGCATTGGGATATATATGTCTGTGTTGGGATCTCCCAAGAGGTTTTTAAAACAAAATACTTGAACAGTCTCCCCTCCAAAGCCCTGTTAGAAATCTTAAACACCCTCATTTTCTGATAGTACCCATTATAGAAGTAACCTGGCTTTTAAAGGCAATTCTCAGTCATCTGGCATATGGCCGTAGGAGAAACAGTGGTTCTCAGCCTTGGCTGCATATTAGATCATCTAGAGAATTAGAAAATAAATCTATTTTTTTATGGGTACGAATGTACTGTCTGCATGTAGGCTGGTTCACCCACGTCGTGCAATGCTGCGGAGGTCAGAAGAGGGTGTTGGATTCCCCTGGAACTGGAGTTAAAGATGGTTCTTAGCCGCCATGTGGGTGCTGGGAATCAAACTTGGGTCCTTTGCAAGAGCAGTTGGTGCACTTAACCGCTGAGCCATCTCTCCAGCCCTGAAAATAAATCTTAAGTACCAGGTTATGTCTGACATAGTGAAATCAGAATCTCAAGCATCAGGGCTTCAGATTCCTCGCCTGGATAATTCCACTGAGCAGTGAAGGTTAGGACCATTGACTTAAACTAACTTCTGATTCTTAGAGATTCCTGTGATTAATCTAGATAGTCACATTCTTCCCTTTACAATTTATAGTATTCGTATGACTGGTACTGGAGAAGGGCTGTGAGTTATTTTTACTTCACTGTGGGCAGAGTATTTCTCTTGCTGCAATGGCCAGTGGAGACAGTGGAGCATCTACAGTGACCCCCCCCGCCCCCCCCCACTGACAACTGCATTGTTTAGTCCCAAATAGTCAAACATAAAATATCTTGCTTATTGTACAGCAGTGAATCCCAAATAGTCAAACATAAAATATCTTGCTTATTGTACATCAGTGAACTTGGATTAATGCCATGGAAAAATGTTCACAAAGGAGCCCCATAGGAAGAAATATCACCACAACAGCATGTGTCTGACACAATAACATGCCCTAGTGTTACATTAAACAAAGTCCTATTTTGTTGCTTCTTTCACAGAAATCCACAGATTGTGAAATTAATCTCTATGACACTTTGTTGAGTGAGAGGGACACACAACTTCTTTATATTAAATAAAAGCATAGTATGCATAAATAAATTATGCATAAATTTTAAGTATAGAGATTGCTAAATTGTTCAGAGTGCACTAACTTGTGTAGCTTTAATTCCAGTCAGGACACAGTACTTCCAGCAGCTGGGAGCCCTCTTGTTCCTCTCTCCTATCATGTTTTTCTCTTTCCTCTCCAGTAGTAGAGTGCTTAACTTTGCTTTTCTGTTTTTAGCGATGCATCATTTTTAACTTATTTTCAATGAAGTGTATTTTTCTTGCCCATTAGAAGAACGCTTTTACAGTTTGGCCAGAGCCAGCAGCTCTTTTTCTATGGTTATTCTCCCCATCTGTTTAGAATTCACATCCACATTGCACTGTTGCCTCATCTAATCAAGCAGGGGAATGTCTCAAGAGTATGCACACCATAAACTGCTTAATTTTCAGAAATACAACTGCCAGGGGCTTAATGAGAAGTCACCACATCTTCTTTGGCTATGAGTCCTTTTGAAGCCCTTATTTCTCAAGGAGCTATGTAGTGCATTCTAACTTTTATAATTTATTATTTTTAATTGATTTTTTTGTATATTTCATACAGAACATCTTGATCAATCTCAATCACCTTTATACCCCCTTCCCCATCGGCACCCTCCCACAGCCCCACCCCTCCACTGGAATTCATACACTCTGTCATTTGTACCAAGGTCCATTGTGTCAAGTTAGTGTCTCTAGATGTTCCTCAGTGCAACTTCATCCATTGAGGTCTAGTCAGGCCATCCAGGGTCCTTTGCTTTAGCGAGATCAGCTCTTCTTCACCTAGAAGTAATCAGCTGCCAATAGTTCTGCTAAGATTGGGATCAATTGCCCATTTCCACAACTCTGTGCTGGATTTTGTCTGCGTAAGTTTCCATGGGGCTTGTGCATGCTAACACCACTGCTGTAGGATTATACGAACAGGGTTCTTAGAGCTTGTATGATTCTATTTCCATATGGTCATGCACCTCCTCTTTGGCTCAATCTTTCTGCCTGCTCTTCCACAATGCTCCCTAAGCCCTGGGTGAGTGAAGCTTAATATATGAGTCCTGTCCAAGGACCCACACTTTGCAGACTGCTAATGTTCATGCTTTGGTCATTGGTGCCCATTTTTGGTCCTGGCCCTCTCTTGCATGAGGGATCTTCATTAGTGAGAGGTGAGAGATTCAATAGTGTCCTCTTTACCTCTTGTTCTATGCTGCATGAGCCTTAGGTGTAGAGTTTGCATTGTAGATGTGCCTCTTAGGCTTGTCAATTCAGACAATGGTCTATGTGTGACCAGTTGTGGTACACTGTATTAATCTCTGTGTGATGTAAAAGAAGCTTTTTTTGATGAGTGGTGACTGAGATACTTGATTGTAAACATAAAGATACATATTTTTCCCTAAGTAAGAAATTACAATAGTCTAAGGATGTGACAACCTTGGGGTTTTCTCTAAGCTCTCTGATCTCTCTATCCATATACATTTGGCTATGTTTATAGTACCTCACATGAGTTTCCTCTCACCAAGTGGGCTTTTAAGTCCAATTAGGTAACCATTGATTGTTCCCAAGATAAAATTGCTACTACTAGAAACTGTTATGCTAAGTGAAGTAACAGACTCAGAAAAACAAAATACTTTTGTGCATCCTAGCACCAATCCTTATATGTGAGTATATATTCTGATGTAGTTGCAGGAACCAGGAAAGTGGAAAGGAACCAGGAGGGTAAAGGGAAAGAGGGAACCTGAGATAGAAGAACAGTAGGAGACAGGTGCTACCAAGGGAGAAATGGATAAAATGGGGGTACTTAAATGGGAGGGGGAAGGGAGGTTTATATGAGGAAATTTGGTGTTGAAAGGAAAGATGCACCTCAAGAGAGGTAGGACCATAGGAGACTGGTATTATCAAGGGAGAATTTGGGAATATGGGGACACTTTAAATGGGGAATGCATGGAGGGAGTGTTAGATAGGGAAAGAGAGAGATAAATAATACCTAGCTAGTGTAACAAACCAGAGGGAATCATATTAGTTGAACAACCTAATGACAGATTACACATGCAATATCTGTAGGAGACCATGTGTATAGTTGAAGGTAAATAACAAGAAACAGTGTCAGACAGGGGAAACCTTCCTTTGAGTTGTTAGCCAGGGTAGTCCAAGATACTCCCAGTATCCCATATTATTGCCACAGCCCTTGATTATTGCCTTCCCAAACTTGAAGGTAAGACCCTATTGTTGAAGACAGGACATACTTTGGAGACTGGATTTGGAGCAGTGGATCTAGAACTAATCTGGAAACCACCTCCTCTGAATGTTAGCTCTCACATCCTTGGAGAGCACTATAGTGATCCACTAGCTTTAGGACCAAATAACCACATCAATAACTGGTGCAGCATTACACTGACGCTGCTACAATTTTTAAAGAGTTTATTCTTGTTTAGATCAGAGTTCTTGTCATATTTATATCCATGTCATATACTTTATTGCTTGTATTTATGCTTTTGCTTTGTCAATATATTGCATATGCTTTTTTATAATGAGAAGAGTTAAAAATAGTCAAGATAGCTGGGTGTGGTGGGACATGCCTTTAATCCTAGCACTTGGGAGGCAGAGGCAGGCAGATCTCTCTGAGTTCAAGGCCAGCCTGGTCTACAAGTGAGTTCCAGGCCAGCTGTGACTAAAGGGAGACTCTGTCTCAAAAAGACCAAAAAAAAAATAGTCAAGATAGTTTCTATATTGGCACAGGGTTCCAGGTCTGCTGGGGCTACAGGGAGACCCTGTTTCAAAAAAGATTTATTCTATGAAATGCAGAAAAACTCAATAAAATGTACAAAAAGTCCTTTAATAGTTTTGAAATAATGACAAAAGCATTGCCCTTAAGAACAGTTACTAAAATAATTCTCAAACTGATTTGGAGACTTTATTTCAGGCAAGAAACCGATAATGGAATAATTGTTATACAATAGGATAAATACAAATTAAACAGAATAAGTATATTTGGGGATCAAATTACAGGAACTTTTGAGAGCCTATAATATAATTTGAAAAACCCTAAATCTATCTTGAGGACTATCTGTCTTCTGAATGAATCTAAGCTACTCTAATAGCAGGACTCAGGATTGTTTTGATTTAATTTGCTATTTAAAAATTATTTAACACAGGGGCTGGAGAGATAGCCTAGCGGTTGAGAGCACCTACTGCTCTTGCAGAGGACCCGGGTTCGATCCCCAGCACCCACATGGCAGCTAAGAACTGTCTGTAACTCCAATTCCAGGAGAACTCCAGTTCCAGGGGAATCCAAGACCCTCTTCTGACCTCTGTGGCATTGCATGACACAGGTGCACAAACCTACATGCAGACGGTACATTCATACACATACAAAAATAAATAAAAATTTAAAAAAATTATTTAACACAATATTTACCATTTCAGTGAAATAACATGGTGTCTAGGGAAGTTCACAGCTTTTCTCTGTTCAGGATCAATCCTTTTGTTTTCATGAGGGTTTACTATGGTTGTTTGCAAAGTGGAGATTACTGCTGATATGAAATGTGCTTCTAGTCACTTAGGAAGAACCCTAAAAGAATTAGTTGGGGTTACTGCTGAAGGGGGGATATCATGTTTTCCATTTTCTGGTACAGATAAAGAAAGTATACAAGGTAGCTCTTGCCAGCAGAGAGGTCAAGATAATAGTCACTCCAAACTAAATGCTGACCTGCCACTGTGCATAGTAAAGTGTCAGTTCAGTTTCTGTAGTTGTGAATCCAAGAAAGTGATATTTGTGGGATTGTGGAGTATAGTTGTCATTTTGAGTGTCGTGAAGTTAGTGTTGGATGAGAAAGTGGGAGTTTCTTTAAATAGAAGCAATGATTCTCTACATCTTAATCTTCTAAACTAGCACTTTCCAGTAGATCATTTTGCATTTGTAAAAATACCATGTATTCACGGAAATATTGTTCAATACAATAACCACTAGCCACATGTAGCTGGTGAGTACATGTGAAATACATTTGAAGTGTAGTCAGAGGAATTCTGAAAAGAAAATTTTAATTTAATTTTAATTGACTCAAGTCATTACATGTGGCTAGTAGCCATTGTATTAGTACCATTTAGATTCTGCCTTTGTGCTTAAAATGTAGACTAATGGACCATTTTGACTTGTATATTTGCTTTCAGGCTGGAAAATTCTTTTGTATCAATACATCAAAATGATATTATCCAGTGTAACTCTGCTTCACTTCTACAGATAAAATTTCCTAAGTAACAGAATTTTCCACATTAAAAAAAAACCAACAAACCTTCCAAGGCTCAGGAAACATTGTGGAGGAGGGGGCAGAACGTGTGTGAGAGCCAAAGGCAGTAGAGGAATCTAAGGAAGCTGTTGTCTGGACACCACAGGGTAGTTGCACAGAAGAACCCACAGCATTTATGACAGCATACACAAGACCCGTGCAAACTCAAATCAGGACAGATAGGGAAATTGCAGGAAGCCCCAGGTCTAGGTGAGGATGTATTGGCAGTTGATAGATACGAGGAGAGGGAGTTTCAGTTTTCTTTACTGGTGTGCTGTCTGGTAGGATGACCAGACTCCAAAAGCTAGATCTATACTCAGGAGCACTTTGGAAACACAGGTAAGACTTTAAAAAAAGACAGTAGAGGACATGAAGTTGGAGGGTAGTAAAGTAGGAGTGGAATGTGGTGAGGGGATCTGAATATGATCAGAACATATTGTATGAAATCATCAAATCAATACAAATATTTTTTAAAAAGAGATTTAGTACCTCACAGTTCTGGAGGCTAGAAGTCCCAAATCAGTGCATTAGTTGAAGTCTGCTTCTAGCTTCCGGACCAGGATTTTAGTTTTGAGCTTTCCACATACCAGTTCATATGCTTGAGGTAAGATGATTAACTATAACAGCTAGAGAGCTGCTTTTGGTGCTCTTGAAATCTTTGGATTTGACCAAAGAAGCCATTAGATTTTAGATTTATAGAAGAACAATGAGACTTATTTTTCTTTCGTGTCTACCACCAGTTACTGATCCCTATTCTTTCAAGTTCCTGTTATTGGGGGTATAAAGCCACTGCACATCAAAGACTAAGATCTGGATACAGCAGTGATTAAAACTGAGAGGGATTTGGAATGCATTGTGGAGATTAAACGAAAGTCATAGAAATTTTCATCAAAAGGTAGGTATCCACATCAGTAGCCATATTATTATCATAGAGAGAGCTGGCTGGTCTTATCTACCTACTCCCAAACTCTTCCTTTCCTGTTGAATGACTAACCATTCACATCTCAGGCCCTGTTTACCCTAGATTTGTATATAGGTGACGCTTTCAATCACAGGAAGTCTTACAAATTTTCAGTTTGGAAATAAAATTCTCAGTTCCAAGAAGGAAATCATAGCACAACCACATATTCAGGGATAGATTTTTTTTGGCTTTGTTATAGATAACTGTATTACATAGGGAATATCTGCTTAGTGGTGTATATGCTGTGTGAGGTAACTTTAAGTGTCTGTCTCAGGCCTGCAGTCTTTTAAACGGATCTTCTATTTACAGGATTTCTGACAGATGTCCTTGGGCAAGGAGACATGAAATAGAATATTCTGTTTACTGTTCAAGTCCTCGATCAGTGCCCTCTGAAGGAAAAATAAAAAGGAAGTAATTTAAAGAGGATATTATTTTAAAACCAATGTAACAATTTGGAAAATATAGAAAACCATAATGAAGAAAATTAAAATCAGTTATTGCTCTACCACCTAGTTATTGCCATGGTTATTTTGATATATTTCTTTACAGCCTTTTGATTGTGTGTTTATAACTATGATTATAGGATTGCTACATATATTTTTATAAAATTTATATTTCATCTTACAATGATATTTTTGTCATTTTTATTTTATGAGTGTAAATCTGTTTTTAGGTGAAGGTATTCCTTTATTTAATGAACTCTCTCTTTGTCTATATTATGGTTCTCTACTTAACAGTGAAAACTGTTGTAGGTTGTAGGTTGGAGGGAATCTCTCATCAGGCAATAGCATAGATGACAAGGTTTGCAATGTTTTTTTTCTCCTCCTATTTTAAAAGCTGTTTTACAACAGACAAAGTCACATTCTCTACTTGCTGTAGACCTGAACATTCCTTTCTTATCAGTTATAGGTTCTTGTTTTCATTTAGTTGTTGATGAGTGAGACTGAAGACTTGGAAGGACAATTAGTCCAAAGTAAGCTCAGCAAGTTAGGTTCCATTTCAGTGTCGCTATTTTGTACCTCCTTGCCCCTTAGATTAAATTACTCCAAGAAATCAGTTGAAGCATTTCACAATAATTTTCAAATATTTTCTTTTTCTAAATGCTGAAGCTTTTAGGGACTGAAATGTTTTAGAACACAGCCAACTTACATTTTAAACATTCTTTTCACTCAATATATGAGTAATTTTTTGATATCTATAAATATAGAACCCAAATAGTCTTAGATCTTATATTTTATCCCAAAATTATTCTCTAGACAAGGATGTATTTGTTTGATACTTAATTTTGAACATGAAGACACAGCAGTGAATTATTATCAGGTATATAGAAATTAGTTTTCAAAAGAGGAATTTGGGGCCATTTTTGGAATTAGTGATAGTTTAATATTTGGCATTTAAGGAAATGTTTTCTGAATTATTGGGATTAAGAAAGTTGGTAAAACATTTGGACTACTATCAGTATTGGCAAAGCAGGGGTAGGACCTTCTGAAGTGTACCCTGATTATATAAATGGAGGTAAATTTCCTTTTTGTGTGATCTAAACTTTGTATGGGATTCCTGTGTCATAGTCATTATACTATATTATATAATTGCCTTGCCTGTCTTTCTTCTAAGTTGCCACATTAAGCTAGTGTAACTGTGTACAACATTGCATTGTGAGTCCCACTTGTAGAGAGATGTACAGTGTATGTGATTCTGTCTACATCCCTCACAAAGTAATCAGCATCATGACAGAAGTAAGTAATTTGGTTATGGCAGTCCTAGCATGCCTAACACTTAGCATATAGGCTGGCTTATTGTAGCTATTCATTATTTCCTTTGGAACAAAAAAAGACAAGGAATATGCTGTATTCAAGCCCTAGACCCTGTGTTATCCAAACCATGTTGTGTAGTTGGTGTGCCCAAATAAAGAATTTATGTATGATCTAGGCATGACAGCTCAGGCCTGTAATCCTAGGACTCAGGAGGCTGAGGCAGGATGATCAAGTAAGTAGGAGGGTCATCTGGGCTGTGTTGTGAGTTCTAGGCCAGCCTGTGCTGTAAAGTGAACCCCTGTCTTACAAAATCCACCAGCAAGCAACTGGTCTATTATGCCTGCTATGAAACACTGGTCACAGCATGTTTTCTTTAGTGTAGCTGAAAAGGTCAAATTAGCCATAGATGGCACATACTTTAATATCTCCTTTAAAACAGGTTTTTATAAACTGTCACAATGAAACCAATATTCAGTGTGGCTACTTTCTCTGTCCACTAAAATGGTCATTGTTTAAATACCTCAGATTTGTCTCAGAAAAATAGAAAAATATGCATGACTCTATGATTTTAAGGGTTCATAATGTTCATAGTTTTAGAAATCTGCATTAAAATTCAATAAATATTTATATTTTACCAATTTGAATAAATGAAGAGCTGGAGATGAAAAAACAAAACAAAACAAAACAGAGCAAAACAAAACAAAACCCAAACTGGCAGCACAGCAGCAACAATAGAATTTAAATGTGAAAATTCACCTTTAAAGCATGGTTGGGGTGATGAATATCTGAATAAATAGGTATAATGAAAAATATTTTTAATTTGTTATTTATCTAGAGTAGAATTTTACAAAGTAGGTTTTTAGGAATAATAGTTTTCCAAGATTCTTTTAGAAAAGAATTTTTCTAGTTAAAGAAATTTGGGAATCAAAGTATATATTTCTCTGTTGTCAGTGACCAGTGTACATTAGTATACCAAAGGCTCTGAGAAACAGGGTAGTTCTTTGTTCTTTCTATAACTTAACAGTTTTCTAAATTTGTGATCTCATACTTTCAACTTAATATATATATATATATATCATCTATCTATCATCTTCATATTCTATCTATCATCTATCTATCTATCTATCTATCTATCTATCTATCTATCTATCTATCTACCTACCTATATCTATCATCTATCCATCTACTATTGATCTAATTTATCATATATATCTAAACTATCATCTATCTATCTATCTATCTATCTATCTATCTATCATTTAGATTTTAAAAGTAGGCTGTATAGTGTGAAGTGTGAGATATGAAGCTTTGCTTTTGCATTCTGATAGATCTGAGTAGAGACCTGACCTTTAGCAGAAACCTTTGGCAAATAATTTCTTTACACTTCAGTTTTATCACAGAAAAAGTACATTTGAGATATTTGCTACATGCTATATTTTAAAGTAGGTTTGCTAATATTAGTTTGGTTTATTTTTTATGCATACCTTGGAAAACAGTGAACTACAGACATGTGTATGGGGAGTTATATATAATATTGATATAAATCTGCTTAACAACTTCATCAATGATTAAATGATGGTATCACAGCAAGATGATTGTTTTCGGGATGTCCTTTCACAGTGATGTGTTCTTTTCACATTGTGTTGTCCTTACAATGAGTTCCCTGTTTCTGATGGGAAGATTTCAGAAAGGATATCAATGAAATGGAAAAGATGTTTAAAAGGATGACAAAGATGTTCAAAGGCCTGAAAGTCATATTTCTGAAGTGTACTTAGCCTGGGAAATAAAACAAGTTAAAAGATTATAAAATGAAAAATATTTTAGACTTTGGCATAACTCTAGAATGCATAATTAAGATCTATGATAAGAGCTAAAAAGTGGTTAAGCATAAGGAAGGACTTATTTTCAATTGGAGGACTTTAACATGGAAAAAGAATGATCTCTCTTCAATGGGGAGACTCTCAAAGATTTGAGCAAGGCATGGTACTTTTTGTTCTGAAGAAAAGCACAATGATCAAGGTCCTCATGAAATGAAAGCATAAGAATGTGGCAATGGGGAAAGAAAGAAATTTATTACCAGTAGGTGTGAAAAATTTTTTCTTATATCGCTGGGCATTTGGGGACACTTGGTGAAGGACATTGCTTCTTGTGGGATAGTTTTTTTTTTTTTTTTGGTCTTTTTTGAGACAGGGCCTTCCTGTAGCCCCCACTGGCCTGGAACTCACTATGTAGACCAGGCTGGCCTTGAACTCACAGAGATCTGCCTGCCTCTGCCTCTGGAGTGTGAATGCTGGGATTAAAAGCTAGGACTGCAAGATAGTTCTTAAAAGGAAGAATTGGAGAATTTGGGGACATTTGGTGAAGAACATGGCTTGTGGGATGATTTATTGAAAGCAAGAATTGCAGACTTGATTGAGACAGGTTATAAGGAAAATATAATTTTTTTCCATCATGAATCCCCTCCTCATGGTACTGATAAAGTCAGAAAGTAGCTTTCTCTCTCTGTACAAATTTCTCTTATCCCATTTGCAGTGGCATGCCATTTTATTCTCAGACAATTTATAATATTTCAAGGGGAAAATCATTCCCCATCATGTAATCACTAGAACGAGAGGGTGTGGTCAAAGGCAGGGCCACTTTTTTTTTTATATCTTAATGGGGTGTATCTAGGAATAAGTGGGGTAGTTATGCTTTGACCAGCATAGCTAGAATGGATTTTTTTTAAACATTTTTTTTATTAATTTTATTTATTTCTGTATGTGTATGAATGTGCTGTCTGCATGCAAGTCTGTGCACCCGTGTCGTGCAACGCCGCGGAGGTCAGAAGAGGGTATCGGATTCCCCTGGAACTGAAGTTCTCCTGGAATTGGAGTTTCAGACGGTTCTTAGCCGCCATGTGGGTGCTGGGGATCGAACCGGCGTCCTCTGTAAGAGCGGTCAGCGCTCTCAACCGCTAGGCCATCTCTCCAGCCCCCTAGAATGGATTTTTTTTTGTCTTTTTGAGACAGGGTCTCCCTGTAGCCCCAGCTGGCTTGGAACTCTCTATGTAGACCAGGCTGGCCTTGAACTCACAAAGATCTGCCTGCGTCTTCCTCCCAAGTGCTGTAGAATGGAATTTTTAAGAAGGTTGAAAATCAGTTTTGATAGGCACATGATCACCACTGGGAGCCCTTTGGGCTTTTCTTCATGTCACTGAAGGTTAAAAGGCCTTCCTCATCAAATGTTTTGCAAAGAAATGTTTATTTGGCCCAGTCGTTAGCTTCAGACTGTTCTTATTTGAGTGGGTTACCTTGGTTCCCCAGCACTCACACAGCTCCTGTTAGTTTTCCCTTTAAAAGAAATGGTAGTGCTTATACTAGTTAGAACATTTTAGTTCTAGATACATAATCTATATTTTTATTGTTTATATAGAGAGAAACTTCTGTGTAATGTTCTGTCATTTCTGGGCCTTTTGATGGGAATGCTGACATTTAATAATGTCAAGGAGAGAGCACATGACAAAACACTCCTCTTAATGCTTTTCTTTGACAAACTTTTTCCCCACAGCTGAGCAACATGCCTGCTAACAAAGCTTTATGGACAACAGAGAAACTGCAGTGCTGTGAGCAGTGTCTTTTTATTCAAGGACCAGGTGGAGCAGTCAGATTGGGGGGTCCATGGGCAATTTATGCACGTCTGCCCTGGAGAGGTTGGCAGTTGTACCTGTTGTTCTCTCTTTCTAAGGCAGGGAGGATTTTAAGTTAGCATTGCTTTTTCAGAGAATTTAAGCCAGTGTTGATGAGCATGGAGTAAGCCCCCTTTGGTCATTTAGCACATCATTTTTTTCCTTTTGAAACAAAGTTTATAATACCTTTTCAAGACAGATTCTTTTGAGTGACATTAATTACATGTAAATATATATATTTTTTCCAAAGTGTTTACAACAGTTTGAATAAACTTGGAGGTGGTGGATGAGGAGCTCATTTGCTTCAGTAACTTTTGTATAGAGGTTGTCAGTTATTAGTGGAGAGAGAAAGTTCCTCTTTAGCTTCATTTAATTTCATACTTAAAGAAAATTTAACTTTTTGAGTTACTAGATATAGAAATTATAAAACATTATCATAGATTTTGTGCTTAAACATTAATATTCTTACAATTTTTATGAAATATGGGTTTTTAAAAATATATCCACAGAAATGTTTCTTTCTTATTTTCTTTATCTGAAATCTAAATACTTCTCCTGCCATTCGCTGTGTCAGTGTGCTGGTTCCGTTATGGATATGCCCTTGAAGAGAGCGGCTACCACTGCTTCTTTCCTTGTAGTCAGAAGCCTTTCTTGAAATTGCACCCCATCTTTACAGATGTGTGGTTTTGGTGCCTCACTAGAGTAAAAAAGCTATTCAGTCAATGAGTAACTTGCTTCTGTACAACAAAAGAAATAGTCTAAGAAGTGAAGAGAAAGCCCACAGAGTGGGAGGAAATCTTCACCAGTGGCACATGTGACAGAGGTTTAACATCCAGAGTATATAAATTGCTCAAAAAACAAAGGACCAAGAAAATAAATGATTCAATTAAAATGGGCTTAAGATCTTAACAGAGACTTCTCAAAAGAAGTGAAGATGGCTAAGAAACATCTTAAAAAGTATTTAACATTGTTTGTAATTAAGGAAATGCAAATCGAAACCACTTTAAGATTTCATCTTACACTGGTAAGATTGGCTATGATCAAGAAAAAAGAAAAGAACACCAAATGCTGGAGAGGGTGTGGAGAAAGGGGAACACTCATTCACTGATGGCAGGATTGCAAATTTGGGCAACCCCTATGGAAAGCAGTGTGGAGAACTCTTAAAAGACTAAAAACAATTATATCATTCCTAGGTATATATCCAAAGGATTCATTCTATATGAGAGATATGTGCACAACCATGCTTATTGCTGCTCTTTTAATACTAGTGAAGAGCTGGGAAGCAGCCTAGGTGTCCCTCAATTGACAACTGGATAATGAAGTTGTGGTACATTTATACAGTGGAGTTCCAGCAGCGGTGAAGAAGGACGACATCATGAAATTTGTAGGCAAATGGATGGAACTGGAAGCTGTTATGCTAAGTGAGGTAGCACAGTCTTAGAAAAGCAAGCAACATGGGGCTGGAGAGATGGCCTAGTGGTTGGGAGCGCCGACCGCTCTTACAGAGGACCCGGGTTCGATCCTCAGCATGCACATGGCGGTCGAGAACCGTCTGAAACTCCAATTCCAGGAGACCTCTAGTTCCAGGCGAATCTGAGACCCTCTTCTGACCTCCGCGGCATTGCACGACACGGGTGCACAAACCTGCATGCAGACAGTACATTGATACACATACAGAAATAAAAAAAGAAAAGAAAAGAAAAGAAAAGCAAACAACGTGGGCTGGAGAGACAGCCTAGCGGTTAAGAGCACCGACTGCTTTTGCAGAGGACCCGGGTTCAATCCCCAGCACCCACGTGGTGGCTAAAAACCGTCTGTAACTCCAATTCCAGGAGAACTCCAGTTCCAGGGGAATTCGAGACCCTCTTCTGACCTCTGCAGCACTGCACGACATGGGTGCACAAACCTACATGCAGACAGTACATTCATACACATACAAAAATAAATAAAATTCAAAAAATATATTAAAAAAAAAGAAAAACAACGTATGTTAGCCATGATTTGTGGTTCCTAACACCAAATCCTTATATGTAAGTCAAAGTGGGTGACTGGTCAGTAAAGATAATATCACAATGACTGTTATTGATATAGATAAGCTTGAATTATATGTCTTTTTTACCCAAGTTCTAAGATTTATGAGAAAGAAAAAAAATCTCTTTTTAAAAGTACATTAAGGAGGGGCGGCTGGAGAGATAGCCTAGCGGTTAAGAGCACTGACTGCTCTTGCAGAGGACCCTGGTTCGATCCCCAGCACCCACATGGCAGCTAAGAACGGTCTGTAACTCCAATTCCAGGAGAACTCCAGTTCCAGGGGAATCCGACACCCTCTTCTGACCTCCGTGGCATTGCACGACACGAGTGCACAAACCTACATGCAGACAGTACATTCATACACACACAAAAATAAATAAAATAAAAAAATAAATAAAAATTTTAAAGTACATTAAGGGGCTGGAGAGATGGCTCAGCGGGTAAGAGCATCGACTGCTCTTGCAGAGGACCCGGGTTCAATTCCCAGCACCCACATGTCGGCTAAGAACCGTCTTTAACTCCAGTTCCAGGGGAATCCGAGACCCTCTCTGACCTCCGCGGCATTGCACAACACGGGTGCACAAACCTACATGCAGACAGTACACTCATACACATAAAAAATAATAAAAAATTTAAAAAGTACATTAATATATACATCAACTCACTATGTACTTTAGAAATGTAAAGTTATATTTTTTTTACCTGCATATAAGATTATGGTTAAATTGTAAATATCTTTTTCAATTAACCTATAGTTTAATTTCAGACTTTGTAAATTTGCTATATGTAAAGAGTATAAGAAAAAAATGCTAAGAGTAGAATCATGAATATCAGAGGCTGGGATAGATACTCCCAAAGCACAGAGTTGAAGTGTTGCTTAGAGCACTGGAGTGCAAGAAGGCTGTGACATGCTTCAAGTAGAAAACATTTGTTTTATAAGCTTTGTTCAAAGCATAAAGTGGAAGCTCTTAGCTGTGAATTTGATGCTAATGAAGCAATAATGTACTGAATAAGGATATGGTGTTTTTTATAACAAAGCATACATAAAGCAAGGCTATATGGGGATGGCTTTATACAGTAGAAGCAGGAAATGAGAAATTATTGATAAAAGCTACAAAATTTTAGTTATACAAATGAGTAAATTCTGAGAATCTAATGTACAACATGGTAGCCATAATGAATAATTTTATAGTGTATACTTGAATCATTCTAAGAGGGTTGATTTTAAATGCTTTTACCAAAAAGAAAGAAAATGGTAACAAAGTTACATAATGATTGATTGTCTGATTGTTTGATTGATGAAGATTTTGTGACCAGAGACCTCAGAACCTCTGTAACTCTTTAAGGAACAATAGTTTCATATTTGATGATGTAATGTTTAAGGAAACTTTAGAAATTATAACTAGCATAAATTACAACTATTTATATATAATTTTAATGTCATTTCATTTAAAAACATATTCAATCCAATTCGTTTTAAAAAATAGATCTGTTGTCTCAGTATTCTTCTGTTAGCAAAGTGTGTGTGTTTGTGTGTGTGTGTGTGTGTGTGTGTGTGTGTGTGTGTGTGTGTGAGTGTTTGTGTATATTGTTTTTTGTTTTTGGTCTTTTTGAATCAGGATCTACCTATAGCCCCAGCTATTCTGGAATTTGCTATCTAGATGAGACTGGCCTAGAACTCTTTGAGACCCTCCTGCCTCTGCCATCTGAGTGTTGGGATTAAAAGTGTGCACCACCATGCCCAGCTATCAAATGTATATTTTACAATTTTAAGTCCCTGTTGTATTTTATACATGAGTTTTTGCCTTTTAAGTTCTATAAGGTCATGAACCTATGATGTTTTAGTCAACAGAATATGTACAAATATATAACACATAAATCGATTTAAAAGTACATAATGGTAATATATGATGTTACTGGTTTATGTCTTTACATTGTTATTCTTCTTATTGTTGTTTTGGGATTTTAAGATCATTACTTTTTTTTTTTAAGGACAAAGTCTTTCTCTGTTCCCCAAGTTAGCCTGGAACCTACTATGTAGCCCAAGTTGCCCTTCCAGCTTAGACTCATAAGGACAGATAACAGGCATGTGGTACCATACCTGACTTTATTGTTACTTTTAAATGTACTTAAAAAACAAAAACGTCTATTGTAAGATACCACGCCATGTATCAGCAGCATCCTCATAACCTCATGTTTATCGTATATTTTAATTATATTAAATAGCTGCTTCTATCAGTTGACACAGTATAGGTTTGTATAAGGACATATTGTGATGATCACACAACAGAACTGCAGAATAAGAATTACAATGATCGTAACCCTTAAGAACTACTTTCCTCTCCATCTACAGTCTAGTTCTTACTTTCACCCCCCTTGGTAATGACCCTTTTTCATCCAATATTTTCCTTTCTTTTGCTAAATATTACTCCTAGGAAGGGAATTAAGACAAGGGCAATCATATATTTCAATACTGACAGGGTTTTAAATAATTATCTTGAGACAACCTTATATACCTTATATACCAGGTATAAACTGGTATTGTTCAAGAATTTACTACCATCGTACTTGAAAACAGTGCACACACAGTAAGATCTGACTAGTTGATTATACAGTACAAATTTGTCTCTCTGGGAGTGATTTGCACTTTAATAGAGATATAAAATTTAAATTAAAAAATTTAAAGTCAAAATTTTCAACAATAAAATTCAAGATAACGAAACCTTTAGGGTCAAGGAATGAATATAAAAGCCTTAAAATAAATTTTACTGACTTTCTGCCTAAGTTTAAGGCTTGCCACGTGTTAGTTGTCTCAATTCCTAGATATCATCAAAATAAGAAAAATAAGTAGACTATTAATAATAGGATGGACAAGTTACCCATGTGTTTTCTTTGTGGGGGAGGGAGGACTCACACATACATTAGGTTGTAGTTTAAAATATTTATTAATTTAATAAATCTGATATACACTATCTTTTATAGCTAGACATTCCTTCTAAAAGGACATAGAAATGATGCATTCAGTTGTTTTGTATTTTTTGTATTTGTATTTTCATCCCGAGATTATTTCTTGTATTTCTGCATTTCAAAAGGAGATGGCAGTATTGAGCCTGACTCTGGCTCACCACTATTTGAAGGAGCTTAAAATTCTTCCTGGAGAGAAGTACCATTTTAGTTAAGCTCAGTTCATCTCCTGGGATTTCATTTCCTACTCTTTCCCCACCCCCTTCGAGTTCCCCGGTGGAGAATGAAAAAGTACTCTAATGTATCTTTTCTAAAATCTGTTATATGAAGATACTATTAAATTACTTATTCTCATTTCTAAGCATTTAAGAATGCTTGCTTAAGTGACATATAGAAAACAACTTCTAAAATAAAATGAAGGCCAGCTCTAAAAAAGCAGAAGTATGTTTATGATGTGCTTATTTTCCTAAGCCTTTGACAGGAAGAATTAACTTTACATTTGCAGCACACGAAACACTTTAAGGAGCTACATCTTGTGGTAAATAAACTGTTCTTTGGGAATATATTTTTCAACATTTCTTTCTTTTTTGAAGGGAGAGAGCAACAGTCTACTGCTAAAAAAAGTCACTTTTTCTAGGGTTGATGCTTTGAAAAATAGTTGAGATGAAAGGAATTATTTACTTAGTTTCTACCCACATCCACTGTTTCCCCTGCATTTCAAATTTCAAAAGGATGATTCATGTATCTTTCTATGTTCTATGTTGAAAAAAATGAGTAACAGTGCTCTTTGTCAATAATCAAAAGTAATTAAGCAGTACAATTTCAGGACTGTAAACTAAGTGAAAAATAGAATGCTACCAAGTAAAGTTGCAGTTAGTTGTTTTTAAAAGTATAAGCCAAGATTAGCAAACTAAGCTACCATGTCAAAGGATCTGAATCGCAGTTGGAATGGCACCCAGTTCTGCAAGTTATGTTTTGAAAAGCTGTCCTGCCATGCTTAAAATACGCAAAAAGAAATATTTTAACACGTGAGATTATGTGGTTTTCTTTGAAATCTGGGCAATTAAATCCCATACAAAAAGATGTGTAATTGTTTAGTGTGATTATCGCCGAGAGTAGGATTTTCATTTGTACGTTAAGTTTTATATATTTAAAATTATTGTTGAAATGTTATGTCACAAATAATTTATGGGTTTAAATAAGTCAGAGAGTCTCTTTGATTTCCAGCCTAAAGGAAGGACCCAACAACAACATCTTCATTTCATATTGTTCCGATAAATTTAATGACATTTTTTTAACCAAAAGGAAATTTCTTCTCAGCTGGATTCTTTCACTGTAGGTTTTAATCGCAAACTTTGAAAATGAGAACATAGCTATTATTTTTTATTAAAAGGATATGTTCTGGTTAGTTTGGAAAGGTCTAACTAGCAAAGTCTTCCAAAAGCATGTCCAAAAACTTAAAATGTAATGTTAAAATTAGAGGAAATAACATAGGTCTTTTAGTATGCATGCATCTTAATTGTAAGATGCAGATAAAACCAATCTATAGGCACTATAAGACAATTCTTACTATGCTAAACTACAATTGATAGTAGGCTATTTAAAATTGGCTACCTTGTATAGAATTAAGAGTAAGTTGTCATATATATTGTATGCTATAATAATAAAGCATGATATCTTATGTGTAACATGCGGTGTCTCAACAATTGCTGATTGAGTTTTATGACTACCCTTTTTCAATGGTATTTAGTATTCTTTTTTCCCCTTTTCCCCTCATTCTAGAATTGAATTCATGACCTCATTCATGTCAGGCAAGCAATCTGCCAACTGAGCCATATCCCAGCCTACCTCCTCTTTTAAAACTTCATATTTATTTTCTTTAAAAAAAGAATAAAAAAGTGTTTGTGTGTATGTATGGTTTATGCTCTTGAGTGCAAGTGCCCATGGAGTTGGAGTTATAGGCAGTTGTAAGCTGACCAACATGGGTGGTGGGAACTGAACTTGGGTCCTCTGCAAGAGTAGTACATGCTTTTAGCTGCTGAACTATTTCTCCAGCCCCCCCCTTCAAATTTTCTTACCCTTTGTGTATTCTCTTATATAAGTTCTGTTTTTCATAACTAAAGTAAATCTATAATGTGAATTTCTTTTAATATTTACTTTAGTATATAAGTTATGGATATTTTGGTTGTTAGTGTTTTTTGAAGGAAAGAAGCAATTGAAGTCTTTAGTACTTTGGCTAAAATGCTGAATCCTTATTACACTTACAGTATCTGAAACATTCATTTTCTTGGGAGGGGGGATCTTTTTGAGATAGGGTCTCTGTGTAGCCACAGCTGGCCTGGAACTCTCTATGGAGATCAGGCTGGTCTGGATCTTACAGAGATTCACCTGCTCTTGCCTATCAAGTAGTAGGATTAAAGGTGTGTGACTCCATGCCCAGCAGCATTCATTGGTTTCTTTTAAAAAATATTTTATTTATTATTTTCATTTCATGTGTATGAGTGTATTGCCTGCATGTGTCTAAGTGCACCCATGTCATTCATTGCCTGTGGAGGTCAGAAGAGGCCATTGCATTCCCTTAGAACTGGAGTTATGGACAGTTGTTAGCCACCATGTGGATGCTGGGAATTGAACCTGGGTCATCTGCAAGAGCAGTCAGTGTTCTTGATTGCTGAGCTATCTCTCCAGTCTCCTCAATCCATGAAACCTTATGCTAGTGTAGAATGAGCAATTTATTAAACTTGGTGTTTTAGTTTTCTTACCATTATTTTAGTCTTGTAAATATCTTTGAGGCTGAATATTGTTTTCATCAGACTCTCCACCTCTTTTTTCAGCAGCTTGATAGGCAGACATCAATGTCTAATAGCATCTCTTAACCCTAGGTGTGTTTCTAAGGAACTGACACTGTTAGAAACATGCAGTGCACTTGAATTTGTTAGTGTTTTTGTATAAAACAAATTAATCTTAAGGAGAGCCCTTAAATACTTGGGGTTTTTCAGTAATGAGATGAAAAATTAGCAAATTTTCTCCCTTTGCTATCCTATTAGTCTTTCCTGTGCTTTCCATGTAGAGGCAGATCTTGTGCTTTCACTGTTGATGTGTGATCATTAAGGAAAACAAATTCCACTTGCTGTGTATTTATTCAAATGTTCATCAGTATCTTCTAGAATCCAGTGGTGTGGAGAACTGACAAGGCCCTCTCCTGTTTTTAATACTTTGTAGCATCAAATCTTGGCAAACTTTAGTGAGACCTTGGCAAGATTATCCTCCCAGACCTGGGCTTCATTATGGTGTGTAAAGAACCACCTCTCTTAGCCAGGCTTGTTTGGATGTAGCCCCAGGGAAAAGACGCCAGAGAGTCTAGGACACTTGGTCTTAAAGACACTCTCCTTGATTGAGTGGTCAGGGAACATGTATTAGCCAAAGACTTGATGATATGCTGGTATCTGGCCATCCCACATTTGGAGCAGGATGCTGTTCTGGATAACAACTCTACTAGTTCATTTTCCTTTGAGCCAGAACAACTGCTATGTTCTGCTGAAGTACCTATTGTGTCTAGATACATGGCAAAGATGACTCAACTGACAGCATTTCACCTGAATTTCTACATCTGACTATAGAAACTTGGTTTCTATGTAGTGAGAAAGAATCAAAATTCTTATTTTTATTTTTTTAATTTATTTTATTTTATTTTTTTATTTTTATTTTTATTTTGGTCTTTTTGAGACAGGATCTCTCTGTAGCCCCAGCTGGCCTGGAACTCGCTCTGTACACCAGGCTGGCCTTGAATGCACAAAGATCCACCTGCCTCTGCCTCCCAAGTGCTAGGATTAAAGGTGTGCGCCACCACACCCAGCTCAAAATTCTTATTTTTAAAGACAAGAATGAAATTCAGTGGTATACCCCCACCATCATAAATGGAGCTTTGGTTAAACTGACCCTCACCTCTCTATGCTGACAATTAGAATGAAACTTCATGAAACATTGATAATGTGAAATTAAACAGATTGTTTCCTTGTTCTTGAAAATATCATGTTTTATTAGAATAGCCTCAGAGGACCATTAAAGAAAATGATTTGAAAATTTAGACAGCAATAAATAATAGAGTCTATAAAATGTGTTTTTTTTAACATTTAAAATTTCTAATATGCTTGGTCTATTTAGAAAACAAACACATTTAATTATTTCCATCTCTAAAATAATGTCTGTTGGGCTCAGTTTTTAGCTGCTATACAAATAAATCGGTCCTGGTTGCATTGCCTTGTTTCAAACATCATTTCTAATTAGGACTTAATGTGGTTTGAAAATTTTGCCAGAATCATCATCCTACTGTTGTCTGAGGGTGGTTGATTACATTTATCTTTTCCAGCTTACAAATGCCATTATACTTAGAAGAATGCAAACCCAAACCTGAGACCATTTGTCATCACACATCGATTGTAACTGTGTTTTATTATGGCACATGAGGAAAAGCAAACACAGGCCTGGAGAAAAATGGACCGTCAAGACACACTGCATGCTCTTGTTGCATCACCACATTGACATTTTAATGCAGCTACCTGGATTATTAAAATATGGATATCCTTTTCAATGTTGAACTCAAAAATAGCTTTCAGATACCTAAGTAGCAAATATCCAAGAGAATTAAAACACTGAATGAAAGAGAAAAGTTTTTTTTTAGTTGCTTTTCTCATTGCCGTGACAAAAATCTGACAAAAGCTACTGCAGGAAGGGCTTATTTGGGCTCACAATTGGAGGAGATGTAGTCTCTTCATAGCTGGGAAGGCATAATGAATGTGAGGTGACATTGTGTTGCACTCAAAACAGAGAGATGAGTGCTCAGCTGGCTTTCTCTTTACTCCCCTTTTTATTTACCTCATGTTCCCTGCCCATGGATGATACTTAGTTTTTGTCAACTTGACACAAACTGGAGTTCTCTGGGAAGAGGTATCTTCAACTGAAGAATTTCCCAGATCACAGACTGGCCTGTGGCTGTGCCTCTGAGGTATTTCTTCATTGCTAATTGATGTGGTTGGTGCAGCCCGCTGAGGTTAGTGCCATCCCCAGGCAAGTATAAGAAAGGTATCTAAACACGTCAGATAGCAGTGCTTTGCCACAGTCTCTGCTTCAGTTCTTGTCTTCAGATTCTTGCTTTGAGTGCCTGTCTTGGTTTCCCTTGCTGATGGACTATAACCTGCAAGTCAAATAAACCCTTTCTTCCCCAGTTGCTTTTGTTCAGTGTTTTATCACAACAACAGAGAACCAGACTAGAGTACCGTGGAATGGTGATGCTGGCATCCAGGGCAGGTGGTTTTGGTTTGTTTACTTTTTTGCTCTTTGTTTTTTTTTTTGAGACAGGGTCTCCCTATAGCCCCAGCTAGCCTGGAACTCACTATGTAGATGAGGCTGACCTCAAAGTCACAAAGATCCACCTGCCCCTGCCTCCAATGTGCTGGAATTAAAGACATGTGCCACAACTCCTGGGTGGGCTCAGGGTGGGTCTTTTGTCCTCAGTTAAGGCTCTCTGGAAACACCTTCACAGATACGCCCAGAGCTGTGTCTCCCAGTGATTTCAAATCTAGAAAAATTGACAATGAGGATGAGCCATTTCAAAACATAAGATTTTTTAAAAACATTTTATTTCTTATTTTTATTTTATGTGTATGACCGTATTGCTCACATGTGCTTAACTGCACCCATGTCATGCAATGCCCCATGGAGGTCAGAAGAAAGTGGGACTGGAGGTATAAACAATTGTGAGCCACCATGTGGGTGCTGGGAAACGAACCCCAGTCCTCTGTAAGAGCAGTCAATGCTCTAAACCATAGGGCCATCTCTCCAACCCCTAAAAGCATAAGTTTTAATAATTACATGTAGTATTCTCCAAATTAGCAGAGAAAGACTCCGAGGAAAGAGAGCAATTTCAATGATAAAATATAATTGTTTGTGTGTACATATAGACTGTGTACACAGAGACTGTACATGCCCAGCTTATATAGAGTCTTTACAATACACTCTATTCCTCTCTATTTTATTGTCATGAGGGATGGGATTAAAATGTAAAGAGAATAGTTATATTTCTTGTTTAACCAATTCCATGCCAAGCTCATCCACTGAACAAAGTATATGCAGGTAGAAATAATTCTAATAACAAAAGGTATAAAATTTTAGCTCCATGTAATATGAAAGAGGCAGTCAGAGCTACCACAGGACTATGAAAGAGGTAGTCAGAGCTACCACATCACTATGAAAGAGGTAGTCAGAGCTACCACATCACTATGAAAGAGGCAGTCAGAGCTACCACATCACTATGAAAGAGGTAGTCAGAGCTACCACAGGACTATGAAAGAGGCAGTCAGAGCTACCACAGGACTATGAAAGAGGCAGTCAGAGCTACCACAGGACTATGAAAGAGGCAGTCAGAGCTACCACAGGACTATGAAAGAGGCAGTCAGAGCTACCACAGGACTATGAAAGAGGCAGTCAGAGCTACCACAGGACTATGAAAGAGGCAGTCAGAGCTACCACAGGACTATGAAAGAGGCAGTCAGAGCTACCACAGGACTATGAAAGAGGCAGTCAGAGCTACCACAGGACTATGAAAGAGGCAGTCAGAGCTACCACAGGACTATGAAAGAGGCAGTCAGAGCTACCACAGGACTATGAAAGAGGCAGTCAGAGCTACCACAGGACTATGAAAGAGGCAGTCAGAGCTACCACAGGACTATGAAAGAGGCAGTCAGAGCTACCACAGGACTATGAAAGAGGCAGTCAGAGCTACCACAGGACTATGAAAGAGGCAGTCAGAGCTACCACAGGACTATGCAAGAGGCAGTCAGAGCTACCACAGGACTATGAAAGTGGCAGATAGCCAGAGCTACCACACTACTATAGTGAATTACTTTAGAACCTGGCTGAAATTTCTTTGGAATTTTGAAGTCCAACCTTCCTAAACTGTCTACAGAAACCCTAAGAATCACTTTACAAAGTTTTCTACCTAATACTCTAAAACCTGAGCTAGAGCCCTTTAAGAGAGAGATTCATATTATACCACTTATTTTCAGACTCTGTAATTACTGTATATGGGTGGAAGGTATGTATTCATATCTTAGAGTAATATAAAATTAAAGGGGAAAATGTGGATGCTTAAACACATTTTGAAATTAACATACAGTTTATTCTTGGCGGTCATAATTTTGATACATATAGGCATATTTTGGAGCAATACAAAGGGGGAGGGAACAACAACAACATGAAGACTGGGTCAAAGAACTGACTGATACAGTTAAACTCTGCCCAAAACAACAAGCCTCTGCAGTGAAAAATTTTGGAAAGACTGAGAGAAAGTTGCAAGACATGTATGGCAGAAGGCATGAACTGGGGTAGGGGGGCAGGGAGTACAGAATGTGTCTAAATTGGACTGAAAGATAATGTATGAAATACACAAATCATTAATAAAAATAAATAAAAAAAAACCTGAGCTAGAGTTAAGACTCCCTGAGGATTTTAATCCCTGTAACACAGAGGCAGAGACTCTCTTTTTATTTTTATTTATTCTTGTATGTGTATGAATGTACTGTCTGCATGTAGGTTTGTGCACCCGTGTCGTGCAATGCTGTGGAGGTCAGAAGAGGGTGTCAGATTCCCCTGGAACTGGAGTCAAAGACGGTTCTCAGCCGCCATGTGGGTGCTGGGGATCGAACCCTGGTCCTCTGCAAGAGCAGTCGGTGCTCTTAACTGCTAGGCCATCTCTCCAGCCCGGAGGCAGAGACTCTTAATGAATGTTGTCTTTTACATCTATTCCTTTCTCTTTTGTTGGTTGTGTTCCATTTTTAAGTCACTGATAATTCAAAAATGGGAGGGGGGCAACCCTTATACCCATTAGAGTATAATCTAAGCTCCTGTTCCAAAGAAACCTTAAAATTCAGTGAATCAGAACAGGAAGAAGACATATAGGAGTTTCTTCCATAATGTCAAGGAATCCTCATTACTTCTAAGATTCTTTGCCTTCCCCAGAATATAATTCCCACGTGTATAATTAAAGGTGAAGTATGATCCCTGTATATTCTCATCCCAACCTGAGCTTCAAAAGAGAGAGAAAGCGTCCTCCTTCATAATGTTAGGACAGGAGGTAGATTATATAGCTTCCTTTCATATCCCATTGGTTGGAGCTTTCCCATGTGGCTGCATCAGGGAGCAAAAGGCTCTTGAAATTATTGTTAATGGATAGGAATTATGTATCCAGCTAAAGGTGAGAGGCAATGGAGAGAGTATTCCACTGTTAAAATGGAAGGAAGAGGAGAGTATGTGTTGGAAGACATTAGGGACTGTGCTAAGACAGTGTAATTAAAATCTCAGATTTTCCTTTGTTCTTTTATTCCTACTTTTTCTCTCTTCTATCTTTGCTTAGGATTTTATGAGTACTTAATCATAATTTGTGTCTCTTTAGAGGAGAATGAACTGGGGTGGATAGGAGATTTGAAATTAATACAATAACTTTATTATTTCTAATTGATTCTGTTATTTGATTCTCTGGCTTGAAAGCCAGAGAAATGAATAATATCAAAGTAAAAGATATTTTTAATTAAGGATCTAGTAGCTGGAATGCAGAAGCATTGAGACAGGGACTTTACTTCTTTCCCAATTTTCCTTCTTAAGTTCTTTTCCTGAGTCTCAGAGTTAGTCTTTGAGAACTAATATCTGTTTATAGATTCTCTTCATTGTCTACTTGGGCTCACAAGAATGACCTTAGAGTGTTGGAAGTGGAGTGGATTGCAGTCCAGAACTGGTGGTTGCTGCTGCTTGAATTCCCCACCTTCTGTTCATACAGAACAGGGCCACTTCATCAGCTTTCCATGCTGGACTCATCAGCAAATTTTATCGCAGGAAGGGTTCTCATCCCAGAAAAAGTTTAAAATCTTTTAATTGAAGCCAATGTCCTTACTTTACACAAAAATACCAAGGCTTATGATATATATTTTTAATTGAATTTTTCTGAGGTACCTGCTGTGGGTGTTGGCAATCGAACTTGGATCCTCTGGAAGAGCAAGTGCCCTTAATAGTTAAGCCATTTTCATAAAATATAATTTGATGGTATTTAGATCTACTTTCTTATCTGCACCACCCCTTATTGCCCATGCCTAACTTAATGTAGTCTGATATATATATATATATATATATATATATATATATGAAGCTTATAACGTCGAATTTGTGTCTCCAAAATGTCTTTAGTGTGGATCCATCCACTGAAGCCCGATTAACCTACCAAGAGTCCCATGCTTGAAAGAAACTATCTCTGGCCCTCCCAGGACCCATCTGTTGCCATATTTTCCTTAGGTGGTGCTGAGCTTCTTGCCCACTTCCTTACGTGTATGCTGGGATTCTTTTTTCCTGATTTGAGCTTGCATGGGACTTGTGTCATCATTGCTGTGAGTTCATTTGAGTAACTGACCAGCTGTCTTAAAATCTGTTTCCTTGTGGTCTCCACCACTTTTAGTTCTAACAATCTTTCTGCCCCCTCTTCTGTAATGATCTCTGAACCTTGGGAAGCAGAACTTTGATATGTGTCCTATTTAAGGATAAACATTCTGTAGCCTCTTCTTCCTGTACATGTTGGCCAGTTGTGGCTTTCTGTATAATCACCATCTATTGCATAAGGAAACTTCTCTGTTGAGAGTTGTGAGATGCATTAATCTATGGGTATAATAAGTTATTAAAAGTCAGTTTAATATGATAACTGTTTAGTAGAAAATGAGTATTAGGTTCTCCCCTATATCCCATGAGCTGTCTAGTTTCAAGCCTGATATTAATGCCAGGTATGGGCTCCGTCCCAGGAAACAAGCCTTATATCAATTGAAGAGTAGTTGATTACTCCCATAATATTTGTGGCACTATTGCACAGTGGGCATATCTTGCCAGGCCAGTTGTTATTATAGTTCACAGGATTCCCAGCTGTGTAAGGTTGATGATTATTTTTTCCTTCTGGTGGCATGCGTAGCATCTTTCAGCACTTTGAACACTAAACAGTAGAGATGAGGTTCTGATATTAGCACCAACTTGATTTCTCCTGCTTCGTTCTGTATCTCATGTATGCAATGTATTCAGCAATGGGGTCTTACCATTCAGTTCTGATGGGTAATCAAGAGCAGGGGAAAGAGCCTTGGGACCCCTGGTCAACAATTTCTGGAGAAGGACTTCATTTATGGCATTGAGACTTTAAAAATATTTTTCATTAGCCTATAATATCTAGAAAGGGCAATGTCCCCAGTTTTAGTTTCTTTTTATGATGTATATGTATATACTTTAAGAAGCTTCTATAGCAGTAGGTTTCCATGTGGCTTTTTCTCCTCTTTTCTTGAAGTTGCTATGTAGACCAGGCTGGTCTTGAACTCATAGAGATCCACTTGCCTCTGCCTCCCTCCTCAGCATTGGGATTAAAGGCTGGGCTCTTGTAGCTTTTTCTAAAGGCCTTTTTCCTGTTGCTACCCCTCCCCATGTTTCTTCCTCTGCTCTGCCTTCCCATTCCCCACCCCATTTAACTATTCTTCATCTTCTGTTCTTCATCGCTTTAACACTGCCTTTTACCACCCCTCCCAGAAAGCCTCCTCCCACCCACCTGTGGCTGTTTGTTAGTTTCTTGACTTCCCTAATTTTACAAACTGAAGCTCTTTTTTTTTTTTTTCAAACTGAAGCTCTTATATCCATGATTTCTAAGCACCTGGCTATGAGAGAGAACATGTGACATTTGTTTTTCTGAGTCTGGGTCACCTCACTCATGATGATTGTTTCCAGTTCTATCTATTTGCTTGCAAATTTCATAATTTCATTTTTTAATAGCTGAATAATATTCCATTGTGAACATGCCTTCATTATCCATTCATCAGTTGATAGGCATCTAGGTTACAAAAACCCCAAAGATATCAAATATAATCCTGACAATAAAATAACTGCTGGAGGCATTATCATTCCTGATCTCAAATTATACTACAGAGCTAAAGTAATAAGAAGACCATGGTACTTGTAGGCATAAAAACAGACAGATAATCAGTGGAATAAATTAGAGGTTCCAGATTTAAATCCACACATTTATAACCACTTGATTTTTGACAAAGAAGGAAAAATGGATAAAACTCAACTCCAAACAGATCAATAACCTCAACATACGACTCAATACCCTGAGTCAGATGGTGGAGAAAGTAGGGAATACATAGAAATTTATAGGCACAGGAAAGGACTTTCTGACCAGGACTCCCATAGTACAATAATTAGGTCCAACAATGGACGAATGGGACCATATGAAACTAAAACACTTCTGTACATCAGAGGAGACCATCATTTGAGTGAGTCTATAGAATGGGGAAAATCTTTACCAACTATACCTCTGACAGAGGGTTAGTATCTAGAATATAAAGAACTAAAAAAAATACTCAGTTAAGTGTGGCAAGAAACTGGACATAGAATTCTCTAGAAATGAAATACAGACGGCTGAGAAATAATACTTTTAAAAATGTTCAACATTTTTACTCATCTGGGAAACATTAAATTAAAAGCACTTTGAGATTGTATCTTACCTCAGTCAGAAAGAATAAGATAAAAACTAAACAAAACAAATGCTACCTCCAAAAGGGTAACAGTTATCCATTGCTGGTAGGAGTGCAAACTGGTGCAGCCACTATGGAAATCAGTGTGGAGATTTCTCAAAAAGTCCAAATTGGTCTACCATATGATCCAGCCATACACTCTTGTTCATATACCCAAAAGACTATAGAGTCTTTTATCCTACTACAGAAACACCTGCTCATTCAGTTCATTGCTGTCCTTTTCAAAATGGCAGAATTAGAAGATGCAATCTTTCAAAAGCGTCAAAAAGTTCACATCTTATTCTTGAGCTATATTTTCTTCCAACTATAATGTAAGCTAAATTTCTCTGTAAGATTCTTTTATTAGTGATTTTTTGTTGTTATGAAAAAACTTGCCGGGCATGGTGGTGCATGTCTTTAATCCTAGCCACTTGGGAGGCGGAGGCAGGCAGATCTCTGTGAGTTCAAGGGCAGTCTGGTCTACAGAGCGAGTTCCAGGACAGCTGGGGCTACAGGCAGACCTTGTTTTGAAAAGGCAAACAAACAAACAACAACAACAACAAAAAAAAACCTAAGTGGTGTGTGCTTTTTTCCTTTTTGGAACCATATAGTGATTTTGGCACAGCAGAAGAAACCAGACCAATTCTTCTGATAGTTAATAGCCTTTGAAATCAAGTAACATGTAATTGCTAATTCAAGCTGACTGTCCTTGCATTATGAACACTGTTTTCTATCATGGATATAGTTTTCAGACAGTGAAAAATATTCATTGCTATGGATTCAACTGACAAGGATTGGGCACAATATGGTGGGAACCCTCATATAACTGAGTCATGGTTGCTGGGAGATTGTGTTGTTAGAATCACATATGGAGAGGGTTATCTAGAGAGAAATACATGAGAAGTGACCCCATCACTTACTATTACCTGTCCTTAAGTCCTTGGAGGCAACACCTTCATTGTATCTTTTTTTGGGGCGGGGTATCTTTTGAGACAGGGTCTCCCTTTTGGTTCTAGCTGCTCTGGAGCTCGTTCTGTAGACCAGGCTGGCCTTGAACTCACAGAGATCCACCTGCCTCTGCCTCCCAAGTGCTGGAATTAAAGGTGTGTACCACCACACAGAGCTCATTGTATCTTTATTATAACTTGTATCTGTCATGCTGTGATTTTTGGTTCTGTGAAATCAAAGAAGATGAGCATGTCTTCCTTCTTGGAAGAGCCTTTGTATACCCTAGATATGCTTAATACTCTAGAGTAGAACAATACCTGTTTTCTGTAGGCCTATTAGGTACTTTTGGTAAATGGCAGCATTCCCTTCATTCTACTGTTTAGCATCTTTTTGCATTTAATAATAAAATAAATGCCCTAGAGACTAGTTTTCTGGCTAACTTATGCCTTTGCAAACTAATGTAACCTCTTAGCAGAACATAAGTAATAGAAATTCAGAGGAAATGAGCTGTTTGCTTCCCTAGAGTATGATTAGAAAGTCTGAAATAGTGTTCACAGACTATTGCTTTACAGCAATTATACATTTTTTTCACAGGTATGGAAATGGTTTTCATGGAAAGCACAGGTCAACTTAAAGTCAGAAGCTCTGGTTTTGGAATACTATGATGTTATAAAGAGTAACCATAAACTGTTTTAATAATATTGCAATATTTCATTTTTATTATGTGTATTTAAGCTGTGATTTTGGTTTTGGCAAGAAATATTAAATAATGTTAATAATTTCACGTCTTTGTGAGAAATACAGCTTGCACATATTACTCATTCAATGTCATTTTTAAAATTTTCCTTTATAAGTTTCTCAGATTATCCACAGGGAAAAGTAGTCAACTATGTGAGGGTTTTACAAAAAGCTACAAAGGTCACATGTACACATGTCACATGTACACATGTCACATGTACACACACATACAACAAACATTCATATTTAATTTCTTTCATTTTTTCTATTCTGAGATATCTCAGGAACTGTGACAAAATCCAGTTCTATAAAAACCAAGTGGTTTACTTGGTCTTGGGCAGTTGAGAAGTAGAGTGAAAACTAGCACACAGGTCACCTTAGTACAGAGCATTATTTATTGTCACAACCACTCTCAGTGGAAAGTAAAGAGAAAATGATATTTTTAAAAAAGCCAAAATTGCATTTATATTATCCTGGCTTTGTATTCCATTCTCATGACTAAGAGATCAAATTTCCTTGGAACAAAAATGAAGGCAATGCTACTAATCTGACATTTTTTGATTTGTTTTCATTGTATGTTTTATATAGGAAAGGGTTTCTTTCTTGTTCTTTGCTTCCTTTTCTTTGTTTCTTGCCTTTCCTCTCCCCCAGGGGTTTATTGCTTAATTGAAGTAAATTTAATTATTATTGTAGCCATCTCCTTAAAACCAGGATAGAATTGCTTATAACTTGTTATCATACTCTTGGTCCTTGTCTTAGTATGAAACATTTTAAGCTTCCTAATTCATTAATTTATTGGGGCATGATCTGGAAAGCTGGGAAATTCATGAGGATCAACTAATTGATTACCATTCTATATGAAAGGAATCTGTGACCTACAATCATCAGCTTTTGCAAACTAGAACAAAATTTAAGGGAAAAAGAGAAGTATATAATATATTTAGTTTTCCCTCCCTCCCTCCCTCCCTCCCTCCCTCCCTCCCTTCATTTCTTTTTTCTCCCCAGACAGGATTTTACTAAGTAGCCCTGAGTGGGCTAGAACTTGATATGTAAACCAGGTCTAATTTCTAGAGATCCTCCTCGCTCTGCCTTCTAAGTGCTGGGATTGCAAGCCTGTGCTACTGTTCCTAAATTCTTACTTTTCAGTTGTTGATATCACTATATTTAGTGAGACAAAAAAAGACAGTAAAATGAGATATTATAATGAAATGACTATTTCTCATAGAAATTGGAGTGGGTGGGTAGAAATCAGGGAACAGAAACTTGAAAATTGAGGAAAGGTACAAAAAGATAAACATACTTACTTTTTAATGATGTTTATCCTTTTCCTATTTTTGTAAACTTTCTTCCTGAAACACCCAAACACACACACACACACACACACACACACACACACCCCTATACATATCACCTACCTAGAAATGGACATCAAGTAGGGTTCTGATCATCATATAGGTAACCGATCAATATCACCTACCTAGAAATGGACAGCAAGTAGGGTTCTGAAATTATTTAATTCTACTCTCAAATCACATAGTAATACATAAGTTATTCTAGTAGAAATGTGTACTGACATTTACATTTTTAAATAGTCTGTGAGCTCCCCAACCAATGGGTCTTGGCCAGATTTGCAGTACCAGATACATGTTTCCTCCTATGGGATAGGCCTTAAAGCCAATCAGAAAGCAATTGGTTACCCCATAACATTTGTGCCATTATTGCACTCATGACCATAACTTGCCATCCCCGTTATTATTGTAGTTCACAGCACTCACAGCTGGATAAGATGACTCCCCCCCCCAAGAAGCCTGGATATCATGTGCCAGTACTATGAGAATGAGGCAGTGGGGAGGGAGCTACCTGGTCAGTAACAACATCATTGCATAAGCAAGGACATTACAGTTGTGACTATTCAAACTATAATACAGCATAGACAATATTTCAAAAATTGGTTCAAAAAATGGTTCAAAGACATGCTCTTAAAATACAAAGAATATTCTTTTAACCTTTCCTAAATAAAAAATACTAATTATAGTCAATATTCATATTTTATAGGCTAAATATATAAGGGACCTACTAAGCACTAGGCACTACATTGAATCTATATAAACAGTCCTAAAATGAAGAAGGAAGGAAGGAAGGAAGGAAGGAAGGAAGGAAGGAAGGAAGGAAGGAAGGGAGGAAGGAGAGAGAGGGAAGGAGAGAGGGAGAGAGGGAGAGAGGGAAAGAGGGAAAGAGAAAGAAAGAAAGAAAGAAAGAAAGAGAAAGAAAGAAAGAAAGAAAGAAAGAAAGAAAGAAAGAAAGAAAGAAAGAAAGAAAAACTGAGAAAGAGAGAAAGGGAGGAATGAAGAGAAAAAGATGTTTCAAGATTCAAGCTTGGCCATCTCTTCTCCTACAACACATACTATGTGTACTTGTGTATACTGGATGTGCTTGGTAAGAATGCACAGGAAAGCCAGGCCTTTAATCCTAGCACTTGGGAGGCAGAGGCAGGCGGATCTTTGTGAGTTCAAGGCCGGCCTGGTCTACAGAGCGAGTTTCAGGATAGCTGGGACTACAGGGAGACCCTGTCTCAAAAAGACCAAAAAAAAAAAAAGAAAAAAAAGAAAAAGAAAAGTAGAAACATGGAAGAATCAGTTACGGATCCTAGCAAATTGCAATAGTTCCTGCCCCCCACCAGCCAGTTTTAGTTTATGCCTATTGTCCCAGGGTAATTATTAGTAGAAGCCATTGTTATATTCAGCAATCTCCAAAACTGTGTAATAAATCAAAGAGTCAACTTATAGCAAGGTCCTTAAGATCTGTTTTCCACAAATGCCCAAATGTCAAATAGCGCAATGGTAAATTTCTACAACTAGTGAGCTGCCATCCAGTGCTGGGGATGGAGAAAGGTACTTTGCCTATTCTAACAGACCTATTAGTTCCTAATGCTTTTTTTCATCCTTCCAAAGCAAACACTTATGATAGAGACTTTGGTGTCAAGATAGAATACAAACAAATCATTAAGTGACTATTAACCATTATTACTGAACCAGAAACTATGTCAAGGAATGGAAAAGGAAGCTTGGCTAATTTCATTAAATAACATCCACTTTATAGCAGACTTTATTTCTGCTCAAGCATGAAAATGAACAAAATAAAAGGAATAACTGTTTTATTTAAAATGAGGTTAAGGGCTGGAGAGATGGCCTAGTGGTTAAGAGCGCCGACTGCTCTTGCAGAGGACCAGGGTTCGATCCCCAGCACCCACATGGCGGGCTGAGAACCGTCTGAAATCCCAATTCCAGGAGAACTCCAATTCCAGGGGAATCCTATACCCTCTTCTGACCTCCGCGGCATTCCACAACATGGGTGCACAGACCTGCATGCAGACAGTACATTCATACACATAGAGAAAAATAAATTTAAAAAATTTAAAAAATAAAATAAAATGAGGTTAATAGAGCTAGCACTGACAAGTTATTCATCAAAAAGAAAAGCTGTAGATTTGTTTTACAGAGGAAAAAGTACACTGAAACCTTGCTAACATTTAGGAAATCCAGGAAAAAAATCACTTACATATTGGGAATGAAAGTTATACCTCTGTTATTAGGTATATCTGTGAGTATGTATGTGTATTGTGTGTTTACATATGTGTGTGCATGTTAGTGTACATGTGACTGTGCATGTGTGTGCACTCCTGTGTTTATATGCATATATGTTTAGGGGTGTGTGTGTGTGTGTGTGTGTGTGTGTGTGTGTGTGTTTGGGTGTTTCAGGAAGAAAGTTTACAAAAATAGGAAAAGGATAAACATCATTAAAAAGTAAGTATGTTTATCTTTTTGTACCTTTCCTCAATTTTCAAGTTTCTGTTCCCTGATTTCTACCCACCCACTCCAATTTCTATGAGAAATAGTCATTTCATTACAATATCTCATTTTACTGTCTTTTTTTGTCTCACTAAATATAGTGATATCAACAACTGAAAAGTAAGAATTTAGGAACAGTAGCACAGGCTTGCAATCCCAGCACTTAGAAGGCAGAGCGAGGAGGATCTCTAGAAATTAGACCTGGTTTACATATATGATGACCTACTGTGGCAGCAGTCAGTATACCATGTAGGTGAGAAATGTGCTACTTTCTGAATGTGTATCTTTTTCCTCCTGAGCTAGAAGTTGAACTTTTAATTAGTTTTGGCTTGCCTTGTTCAGTGTGTGAGTGGGTAATAAAGACCTTGAGAGTGTCTTGGGAAGCAAGACACACTTGAGAAGTGCTTTGTGACTGAGGTACGTTATGGGAGTTTCATCTTTGCTCTTCTTGAACATCTTCATATTATCATTGCAGAGCTCAGAATGTAGCCCTCAATTCTTATGTTAGAAGCAATAAATTGATATCTTCTAAATAACGAATCTTAGCTTTTTGTTAATTCAATGTACTTATCAAAATATGGTTCACAATTAGACACCCAGCTCATTGCTCCAACTTATAAGTAAGTAGACTTTAATATGAGGTCAGGCAGAAGACAAAGTTATTTTTCTGTCACAATTTTCATTGTGAGATTCAGTGCCTTAAGATAGTTAAGGTGCTGGTTGGATGTCTAGACAGTAAGGAAAGATGGCTTGTGATATTTACTAGGAGCATTGTGAAAAAACATGAATCTTGGAAGTACTTGAATAACAGCTCTGTCTCCTGTGAGCTCTGTGATGTGGGGTAACTGACTCAGTCTCTCCAAACCTTAGTGTCTTCATTTCATTTCATATAGAAAACAATTGTGCTTGTTGAGTTAAATGAAGTAGCATTTATGCAGAGCTTAAAACATAGCAGTAGTCCATCATGACTATTATATTCTGAAAAGAAATCCGGACCATGCTTTGGATTTCTCTTAAATCCCTGATAGAAGCTCCTGTGGTATTTAGAATCCCTCATTCAGTTCAGACACCAGACAAGTTCAGAAGGCAGGAATCAGAAACTTCAGCTGCACATAATTCAGTATAAGCTCTTTAAGTCCCTTGCCCTTTGGGGAGAGGAAGAGATGTGTATGTGTCTCCTCTGCTTCTTTTCCTTTTACTAACCTTGAGGATAAGATAAAATATTTATTACTTCCAGTATTGCTTCTTTACTGGAACGCCTGAAACATGCATTGCTAACAAGTGTGGATACTGTGTTTTACCTGGAAGAAACATCAGCTTCCTTTCGTTGCTACTGGAATATATATGATAGGAATGTGTTCCTAAATAGTATCATTTGATTTTGACCAACAATGTAGCATGTCCATATGATGACAAATGTGGTGAAATTGGTGGTATCTAGCTCTAAATTTATTTGACTATTTACTCTCCTCTTGTTGAACAAACTACTTCCTTTCTTTTTTTTTAATTTTTATTTTTGTAAGTGCATGAATGTACTGTCTGCATGTAGGTTTGTGCACCCGTGTTGTGCAATGCCGCGGAGGTCAGAAGAGGGTGTCGGATTCCCCTGGAACTGGAGTTCTCCTGGAATTGGAGTTACAGACGGTTCTTAGCCGCCACGTGGGTTCTGGGGATCGAACCCGGGTCCTCTGCAAGAACAGTCGGTGCTCTTAACTGCTAGGCTATCTCTCCAGCCCCACTACTTCCTTTCTTAATATTTCTTCAGCTTTCCTATAATACTAATGTCACACTACAGGGAGGCAAAGGATCAAGGCATCCCATGGAACTGGGAAATGTCCCAGAAGAAAGAGCTACATACTCGTTACACTTATCTTATTAATTTAATTTTATGTGTATGAATGCATTGCCTGCATGTATGTAAGTATACCCATGTTGTGCCATGCCCATGTAGTTCAGAAGAAGGTGTCTAATTCCCTTGGAACTGGAATTATGGATGGTTGCTAGCCACAATGTGGGTGCTGGGAATTGAAGCTGGGTCCTCTGCAGGAGCAGCCAGTGCTCCTAGCTGTTGAGCCATCTCTCCAGCTCCTCATTACATTTAAAATATACTCTTTAAACAAACATTTTTCATTTGTAACTGCTATAATGCACATATATAATCAGCAGATTATTTTTCAAACATTTGATATAGTTAAGCACCCATAACATTTTGGTCAATGAAAGAGTGTAAATGGACCATGGTCGCATATAATGAAGCTGAAAAATTCTTATGGCCTAGTGATATTGTAGCTATTGTAACATCATAAAGCAGTGTGGTACTTGTGTTTATGGCAATGCAGGTTTATTGTGCTTCATCTTAAAAAAATAGCATATGCAGTTATGTATAGTATATAATATTTGATAATAATGAACAGCTATGTTACTGATTTATACATTTACTATACCATCTTTCAGTTTATTTATTTCTCCTATTTATTTTTAAAATGTAACTGAAGATACCCTCAGATGGGTTCTTCAGGAAGTATTTCAAAAGTCCTTGTTATCATGGTAAATGACAGCTCATACATGTTATTGGTCTTAGAGATCTTGTAGTAGAGGAAGGTAAAGGCATAGGCGTGGGGGACAATGATACTGAGAATCTTGACCTTATTTAAACCCAGGATAATGTGTGTGCTGTGTCTCACTTAAACAAATGCTTAAGAAGTAGAAAAATAAAATGAGAAAACTTAAAGTAGAAAAACAAGTGGAACCAGACATGCAACTCAATGGTAGAGCATGTGCTTTGAATACATTGAGACTCAGAGTTTGATTCTAGCATTGAGGAAAACAATAAAAGAATCTTTTGTGAATTAAAAAAAATCATTTATTTATTTATTTATGTGTATGAATGTACTGTCTGCCTGTAGGTTTGTGCACCCGTGTCATGCAATGCCTCAGAGGTCAGAAGAGGGTCTCGGATTCCCCTGGAGCTGGAGTTCTCCTGGAATTGGAGTTACAGATGGTTCTTAGCTGCCATGTGGGTGCTGGGGATGGAACCCGGGTCGTCTGCAGGAGCAGTCAGTGCTCTTAACTGCTAGGCCATCTCTCCAGCCCCAATAAAAGAATCCTTAAATAATCTTTATCGAATGAACATATACAGGAAACATTAGGCCAGGTGTGGTAGCTCACACCTTTAATCTCAGCACTTGGGAGACAGAGGCAGGTGAATCTCTGTGAGATTGAGGCCAGCATAGTGTATAGAGTGAGTTCCAGACCAGCTGTGGCTACAGGGAAACTCTGTCTCAGAAAAGGGAGAGATTTTTGCACAGATAAACACATATTTGTGTTTTACGTCAAGTGTTATTAGAAAACAAATCACAAATTAAAAGAGATTGAAAGTTGTTAAAGTACAAGTCACAGAAAGCTAAGACTTATTACAAAAGAACTAAGCTATTTTGTTATGAATTTGGTGTGTAGTCTAAATGTGGTGTTATAAGATCTACAATGTGTACCAACATCTGGCCCTTCACCATTATCTCTCACTAATGCAGAGAAACCTCCAGTCCTTCAAGAGTTAAGGGTCAGTGTCCAATGCAGCTGCACTAGTTTTACTACTTTAAACTTTTACACTGTATTTTTATTGCACCTTATCTATTCTTTTTTTTTAAAGTACTTTTAAAAATGTATTATTTTTATTTTATGTGTATGAGTGTATTGCCTGCACGTATGTAAGTTTATCCATGTTGTGCAATGCCTGAGGTGGTCAGAAGAGGGTGTCCGATTCCCTGGAACTGGAGTTAGGGACAATTGTTGCAACCATATGGGTGGTAGGAATCGAACCTGGGTCCTCTGCAAGAGCAGCCAGTGGTCTTAACTGCTGAGCTATCTCTCCAGCCCTATGAGGCTTTTTTGTAATTGCTAATTGATGTAGGAGGGCCCGGTCCATTGTGGACAGTGCCACTGTAGCCAGGTAAGTTTGGGCTATGTAAGAGAGATAGCTGACCAAGCCAGAGAAAGCAAACATTCCTCTATGGTCTCTGCTTCAGTTCCTACCTCTAGGTTTCTTCCTTGAGTTCTTGCCTTGCTTCTCTTGATGACAGAATGTGAGCTGTAAGTCAAATAAAATTTCCCAAGTTGCTTTTGATCATGGTGTTTATCACAGCAACAAAAGCAAACGAGGACAGGAATTGGTACCATGAGTAGGGTGCTACTGTGATGAAATTGACCATGTAGTTTTTATGCCCTGAACTGTTTTGTGGTAGGAAGGGGGAGGATTTGGAAGCTTTGAGCTGGAAAAGCCACTGAGTGCTTAAAGCTTAATTAGTTATTCGGTTGGAGCTGGGAATATAAGAATGCTGAAAGAAATGTAGAAAATGGAAACATAGCTTCTGACATTTCAAAGAGAAACAAAGTAACAGGGCTGTTTGTGTGATATTTTGAATTAACAATCTATAGTCTCTGGTCAGCTGGGGCTGAAGTATTAGCTATGATTATCAAGGGACCAGCACCACCGAAGTGAAACATTTGCTTTACTGGGACTAAAAATCAGCTTTGCTGCTTAGGTGGGGCTAAAAATCAGCTGTGTTTAACAAGAGACCAGCATCTTCAGGCACATTGGTGGTACACAGTAAATAGTAACTATCACTTTGCTAGGTAACTAAGAAAAAGTAATGCAGTTTACAATGAAGACATTCTTTTTTTTTTTAATTTTCTTTTTTTATTGATGCTCTGTGTATTTCATACATCATTTTCCAATTCAGTTCAGGCACCCCACCCCACCCCACCCCATCCCAGATCATGAATTCTGCCATAACTGTCCTGCATCTTTCTCTCAGTTGTTTTTCACTTTTTAACAATAAGTAATAATTTATGAGTACAAGCATCCTTCATGTAAAACCAATTTGCAAGCAGTTGTGCCCAAACCCACGCAGCCCATGGGTCCCACCATCCAGCAGGGGGGGCTTGTATGTTCAATCAAGTTGATCAAATGAGTGTCCAGACTATATTGCTGTAGTTTCACCGTTCACCCCAATCGCAGCCCTTACATTCTACCACGCCCCCTCTTTCGCAGATTGTTCCCTAGGCTTAGAAAAGGGGCACAGGTAGACGAGAAGCAAAACAGTCTACTTTCTCTGGAGCTGTTGTCTTGGTCTCTGGTCAATTCTTAAGGATGGAAAAGAGTTTTGGCAAGTTCTACCAAAGTTCTGAAGAATAAAAAGATAGGGAAGATCTATCTGTCTTGGTGATCAAATGTCATCTTTAGCTACTAACCATGACTGCTGAAGAGAAAAAAACCCTTTTAAAGAGACTCAAGTGGATTCTTGAGACAAGTCGCTGTCGTAATTGGGTATTTTGATGTGATAAGTGTAAATTATTCAGAAACATATGAATTAAATTTCCTTCCAACAATGCATGACTTAACTATTAAGGGGAAAAAGTGGGTTGGAAAGTAGTGATTGAGCTGTCTTATTTGTCAGACACTTAAGAAACTTTCAACCAAGGAATATGAAGTGGTCTGCCTGACATTCCCCTTGTGAATTGGTGGCACAGCTAGGATGAGAAACCAGCTTTCTAAAGGACTCTGTGATCAATGAATATACTTGACTTAGTCAACAGTACATCCTGAGTAAAATGGGAAGTAACAGGATTTCAGCCAAAGCCTGCTGATCACAGTTTTTTATGAGTCCATAATATTCTTTAAAATTAATTAGGTATTCCTTCTGATTAAAATGGTAATATTTTCGTACATAATTATGACAGCAGAAAAAATGAAAGCTGACTCCCCTCCCCTTCCAACAGTCCTACCCAACCTGGAATAAATACTGTGAAAAGTATGTGGATATTTTTTGATTGATTTATTTTTATGTGTATGAATGTTGCATGTATGCAAGTGCATCACATCTGTGCAATGCCTACAGAGGCCAGAAAAGGGTGTTGGAATTATGAACAGGTATGAGCTACCATGTGAGTGCTGGGAACTGAACCCGGGTCCTCTGCAAGAGCAACCAGTACTCTTAACCACTAAGCCATCTCTCCAGTCCCAGTATTTGGATATCTGTTTGTATTCCAGTGACATGTAAATATTTATAAAATATATCTTATATAACTGTGGGGCATATTTTTCTTTAAACTGGAAAATGTTCTAATTTACAGAAAGGTATAAGAATTGTGGAAAGAACCTTTTTTTTACCCAGGTACATTGCTGTTACCATCTTGCTTCTTTCATTTTTATCATTTGTTCTCTATACTTACCTATCCATCTATCCATCCTTCCATCCATCCATATCCATCTATATCCATTGATCCATCCATCCCATCCACCCATCCCATCCATCCATCCATCCATCCATTTAGTGATTGATATTATTTTTATTTTATTTTATTTTATTTATTTATGTGTATGAATGTACTGTCTGCATGTAGGTTTGTGCACCCGTGTCGTGCATTGCTGTGGAGGTCAGAAGAGGGTGTCGGTTTCCCCTGGAACTGGAGTTCTCCTGGAATTGGTGTTACAGACGGTTCTCAGCCACCATGTGGGTGATGGAGCTCGAACCCGGGTCCTCTGCAAGAGCAGTCAGCGCTCTTAACCGCTAGGCCATCTCTCCAGCCCGATTGATATTATTTTTGAAAAATTTCAGAGAACATGCAAACATATGGCCCTCTAAATATATCTGGGTCTTGCTCTATTTAAGGATATCACAGCAATAGCACACAATGTTGATGTGTTATGTGTGCCCTATTTGTGATTTGAATTTTTATTACCTGCCCAGGTGTTTTTTTTTTTTTTTTGACAGGGTCTCCCTGTATCCCCAGCTGTCCTGGAACTCACAGAGATACACCTGTCTCTGCCTCTGGAGTGCTGGGATAAACGCATGCGCCACCATGCCCGGCCCAGTTTTATATATACATATATGTAAGTTTTATTCATGCCTGTTTTATAATTTGTTTTAATTGACTAATGTCAACTAAATTTAAACATTATTAAGTTTATATATGGCAAACACTACTGGGCCCCAGTGGATATAGAAATGGTCAAAATAGACATAGTTCTTGCTATAATATAGCTTATATTTTATTAATTTTATTTTTTATTATTAATTTATTTTTATTTTATGTGTATGAGTGTTATGCCTACATCTATGTAAGTGCATCCATGCCCTGAAGTGCTCAAGTATGGAAGCCAGATAGGATACTGGATCACCTGGAAATGGAGTCATGGATGGATGGTTGTTAGCTGCCATGTGAGTGCTGTGCCACCTGGATTTCATGGAAGAGCAGCCAGTGCTCTTAACCACTGAGCCATCTCTCCAGTCCTTATTATTAATTTAAATTAACAAAACAAAGTTATATATATATATTTATGTACAATATGCTGTTTTGAAATATATTGTATACATTGTACAATGGTTGATTTAAGCCAGTTAATACATCTATCACCTGACATACTTACACTTTTATGGTGAAAATACCCCAAATTGACTTTTATTATTTTTCAATAATTTAAACTACACCTACTAGATATAGTTTCTGTGGTGTAAAATAGATATCTTGAATTTATTCATCATAAAGATCTAACCGAAATTTTATATCCTTTGAGGAGCATCTTATTAACCCAAATTATGTTCTATATTGTACATATCTTTTATGTTTCCATAGGTAGATCTATGTAATAAAAAGTTGCATGCTAGAATTTGACTTACTGTTTCTATTACTACAGATTATTCTGATGATGACACTTAGCTTGTTTACACTCTTTTAGGCTATCATTAATTGTTTTAGTCAGCTTTTTATTACCGTAATAAATACCCGAGATAATAAGGAGAAATGTTTATTTTACTTTAGGGTTTCTGTAGTTCCAGTCCATGATCACTTGGCTCTATTGCTCTGGACCTATGGGGAGGCAGCCTGTTATGGTGGGAGTATGTGACAGAACAAAGCTGCCCATCTTATGCTGGTAATGGAAGAAATAGTGAGAGACTGTGGATCCCAGAATCCCCTTCAAGGGCACAGTAATGTGAACCCAATGACCTTAAACCTCCCATTAGGATCCCTCTCAAAGTGTCTACCACCTCCTAATGGTTTTGGAGATAATCCTTTAACACAGGAGCCTCTGGGAAACATTTTAGATCCAAACTACTGCACCCTCTGATTACACTCTGTAATGAAGTACATTCATCTAGATGCACGTGTGTGTATTTGTTTATCTGTGGGGATGTATGTAATTGTACATGTTTGTGTTTATGTGTGAATTCAAATTTATTTATCTGTAGGATAATTCCTAGAAGAGAAATTTATGTGTCAAACATATTTTGACTGACATTCTGATAGATGCTCTAAATTTCTCTCTAAATTTTGTTTCTAGTTCAGAGTATCAGAGTGTTTAGATTTGCATATTCTCATCATACTGGTCATTATCATTTCATATTGAACGTGTCATTTGCCTAGATATTGATGCAATTGACTTCTTTCCAAGTCCTGTGTATAAGGTTGGACTAATTCCATATTTGGCTACCTTTTTAATTTTGATTGTTACTATGAGACCTGCCTCTGGTGAGTAGAGACTGATCACAGTGCAACTACATAAATCTTTGGAAAAATGGCCTAACTCTGGATTGAAATCTATTTCAGAATAAAATATCTTTAGATTGCTATGACATAGGAATGTGCTTTTCGGGGGTGCAGAGTCATTAGTAGGAAGCTAATGATATACTAGCCACAGAAAAATAAGTGAAAGCAGGGGCTGGAGCGATGGCTCAGCAGTTAAGAGCACTGGTTGCTCTTGCAGAAGATCTGAGTTCAATTCCCAGCTAAATGGAAGCTAAAACCCATCCATAACTCCACTTCCAGGGGGCATCTAATGCCCCTTTTGACCTCCGCAGGGATTGCATGACATTAAGGCAATACCTTCAATCACATAAGTTAAAAAAATCTTTAAAAAGAAAAATAACTGAAATAAATAAATATGAAATAAATAAATATGAAAAATAACATTCAGACATAATCATTTTATGCTACTTGTCTTTTTGTTCTTCTGGCCTGGAATTCGGTACTTAGACCAGGCTAGTTTTGAATTCACAGAGATCTGCCTGCCTTTGCCTCATGAGTACTGAGATTAAAGGTGTATGCTACCATGCCTGGCTGTTTTATGCTCTTTGTATGGGCTCCAATAGAATTTTCAAAATTACTAGAGAATCATAAACATTTCCAAAACTTTTACAAAAAGATAAAGAGAAATTATAAGTTTATTACAGCTGATCTTAGATTTAGGAAGATGACTTGATCTCTCATGAAGGCTATTATTGAGGTTTAAAAATTTTTATTTTGAGATTTGAGATCTCCTGAGCCCAGCGGCAGGAAGAGGGGAAGACAGGTAGGAACTGGGTGCCTTGGCGAGCTGATTGCTGATCGTTTGGTCCTGCTGTCTTTGGTTTGATTGGCCTTTGTGGCTGTGAGGTTGGAGTTATCCCCCCAGCTGGGATTAAAGGTGTGGTCTTTGGCTTGATTAGATCTAGTGGC
>VZQC01014940.1:654670-703418 GCA_009823505.1 Rhizomys pruinosus
AACAACAACAACAACAGAAAATACTGCATCAAAGAACTGACTGAAACAGTGAACTTCTGCTCAAAACAGTCAACGTCCCCATGGAAAATATTGAGAAAGACTAAGAGATGGAAAGCATGTTTGGCAGAATGCACGAGCTCTGACGGGGTGGGGGAATGAGCGGGAACACGGGTCTAGATTTGTTAAAAATAAATAAATACAATAAAAAAAATAAAAATAAAAAAAAATAAAAAATTTTATTTTATTTATGAAAGATATGGGTAAGTTATAATAATTTGATATATATGCATATATAATATATATGCATATATTATATATATAGTGTGTTATGACTAAATCAGGGTAGTTAGTATTTCTGTCTCCTTAAACATTGTTATTTAATTGACATATAATAATTACACATATTTATCACAGAGTGATATTTCAATACATGTATATGATGTATACTGATCATAAATTTTTATTTTATAATTTAGGCTTTTCAGGTCTTCTCATAGTTAAAACATGTTTATTTTGTGGAGTGGATAGAATTCCACCACCTTGGAAGAAGAGAAATTCATAGTAAATTGCTCGTTTGTTAAAGAAACTATATTTTTCTCCATTTTGCCATTATTCCCTATCCTTCCGTCTAATTTCCTTATAAGTCCTCTGCCATCTATTCATCCTCCACAAACTAGGTATGTGTATTTTGAAAAGGAGGCCTCTTTGTTACATGCTTGATTTTGCCTGCAGTGGGCTAATTGCCAAAGCAGTTGGCCACCTGTGGGAATAATTAGTTACTTGTCAGTTGTTCTGAGGTTAGGCAAAAGTAGTTTATTATAATACAATTTTGCATCTATAGTTAATAATAGCTGTTAAAAAATAATAGCTGTTAAAAGCCACTCATAGAACAAGGAAGGACTGGGCAAAATCTTTTAAAAGCTAGCATATTAATTTTCATTTCTTTTTTTTTAAACTTTTTTTATTTTTATTTATTTCTGTATGTGTATGAATGTATTGTCTGCATGCAAATCTGTGCACCTGTGTCATGCAATGCCACGGAGGTCAGAAGAAGGAGTGTGAATAATAGTAAGTTTTATGTAGATTACTAATTCAAAGAAACCATAGTTAGAGATACAAAAAACCAAAGCCAAATCAACAAACAAAATGTAGGTTATTCTACTTTGTGGGGTGAACAGGACACGATTGTGCTATTTTTGTGATTTTACCTGATAAGCTAAAATAAATGATTCTTGATTGGTTATCTTAAGATGTTTTTGGCTTCTATGATATAGGTATGTATAATGTAAAGTATAACACATCCTAATTAAGAACTTTGTGTTCGTGAATGAGCAGCAATGCACAGTAGCCATTTTTGTTAATCATTTTGTAATTACCATGGTACAGTTCATTATTCCATCCATAGAAATTTTTCCGTATCTACTAAATGACTTGGGTATATTTATCAATGGCTACTATGTATTAGTCATGGTGGGAGGAAATAAGGACTTTACAAGATGATGAGCAAAAGATAATTCGAGGAAATTACTTCTTCCACTCATGCCACAGGTGTGTGGAGTGTATATGTGGTGTGTGTACACACACAGACATATGAGATAAGATCAGGGAGGAAAATAATCAGAAATACATTGGTGTTCTCTTGGTTACAAGAAATATAAAACATCTCCCAAGTTTTAAACAATGAAGACCATTTATTAGCTATTCAATCCTAAAAATTAAAAAAATAGGATGAGATTAATGCTAGACTTATCCAGTCCTGTAGCATTGCCAAGGGTCCAATTTCTTTCTCTTTCTTTTTTGCTTTCTCTACTGCCTGCTTCATCATTAGGCAGTGGCTATTGCAGTACCATTTTTCTGAAGTACTCAGCAAATAGCTTTCATATGCTGTTAGCTTAGACTGAGCCATGGGCTCATCCTTGAAGGCATCATTATGGGATGACATATGCTAATTGATTAAGCCTATATCCCACCTCTAGAAAGTGTGAGGCAAGTCTGTGGCCATGTGCCTTATTAGTCAGTTTGTGAAAGCTTTTCTCTACTTTTGGACTATGATCTTTTCTTTACTGAGAGAAAATTCAGATAATTTCAGTGGGAAATGTGAGTGGAGAAATTCTTGTGAATGCACACACACGCATATATATATATATATATATATATATATATGATCTTCATTATTCATAGATTTCATGTTTATGAATTTGCCTACTTGCTAAAATGTCTGCATAGTGTTAAAATCAATTCTTGGGTTATTTCCTGATTATTTATATGTATGTGTAGAGTAGTGAAAACTTGGAGCTATCTGATGTTGAGTGGGAGGGATGATGCTCTCCTTTTTTTTGGTCTCAGCCTTTGAGCTGAAAAAAAGTGCTTTTGTTTTATAAGGTCTGTGTGATATCAGTTTTCTCTCATTTTTGTACTTTACTTGGTCTAAAATGATCTCGTGCTGAAGTGTTGTCTAGTGATTCTAAGTTCAAGAAGATTGTGATTCATTCTTCATGAAAAGAAGTGTATTAGGAAAGGTTCATTCCAGCATGAATTGTATTACTGCTGTTTGTTATGTGTTTAATGTTAATGAATCAACTTATAATAAACAAGGTGCCTTTTATGATTGATTAACAAAAATGTTGTGACCAGGATTCCACGGGAACTTTAACTTTTATGTCCTCTAGGAGGTGTGGGTTCAGCATTGGCTAATTCTGTGTTCATGGTACTTTATAGATAACAGAGCAGCTGAAAATGATGAGCCTTACTACCTTTAAGACTGCATCTATACAGCAAAGAATGTACTATCTTTGCTATCAAGGCAAGGATTTATACAGAGTTCTAGGATAAACTAGTAAAAAAAATAACACCTGGTTTTGTTCCCCTTAGTTGAAAGGTTCAAGTTCCAAGTTAGTTTTTCAGTTGTCTAACAGGACATTCCCAATCTACTGGAAAGCTGTTTCTGTTCTCTACGACCCTACTTGCTGAGGCTTCTCTGAAATGGTGGCCCAGGATTTATAGATTTTAGCTAAATATTCATAGCTATGTAACATCGACCTCATGGTATGGAGTGAAAAATAACATGTGAAACTCTAGTCTTGTCACAGATTGCATTGTTACCTTCCTATATTTTGCTGCTCCCAGACTAAAGCAAGCAAAGCTTTGAGCTGCAAACCAGAGATGAGAGTTGAGATCCCTCACTGGATGGTGGAAGGGACTGTGAGGCAGCTGGAGAGTTGAGATCCCTGACTGGATGGTGGAGAGGGAGTGTGAGGCATCTGGAGAGTTGAGATCCCTGACTGGATGGTGGAAGGGAGTGTGAGGCATCTGGAGAGTTGAGTGTGAGGCATCTGGAGAGTTGAGATTCCTGACTGGATGGTGGAGAGGAGTGTGAGGCATCTGGAGAGTTGAGATTCCTGACTGGAAGGTGGAAGGGAGTGTGAGGCATCTGGAGAGTTGAGATTCCTGACTGGATGATGGAAGGGAGTGTGAGGCATCTGGAGAGTTGAGATCCCTGACAGGATGGTGGAAGGGAGTCTGAGGCATCTGGAGAGTTGAGATTCCTGACTGGATGGTGGAAGGGAGTCTGAGGCATCTGGAGAGTTGAGATTCCTGACTGGATGGTGGAAGGGAGTGTGAGGCATCTGGAGAGTTGAGATCCCTCACTGGATGGTGGAAGGGAGTGTGAGGCATCTGGAGAGTTGAGATTCCTGACTGGATGGTGGAGAGGAGTGTGAGGCATCTGGAGAGTTGAGATTCCTGACTGGAAGATGGAAGGGAGTGTGAGGCATCTGGAGAGTTGAGATCCCTGACTGGATGGTGGAAGGGAGTCTGAGGCATCTGGAGAGTTGAGATTCCTGCCTGGATGGTGGAAGGGAGTGTGAGGCATCTGGAGAGTTGAGATTCCTGACTGGATGGTGGAGAGGAGTGTGAGGCATCTTCACCAAGCAGGGCATTGCTTGCATCATTCTCTGACTTTGCTTGCCCTCAAGCTTGGGGCTGTGTTGCCAGCATTGAGTATGCTGACTGAAAACTGTCACAACAGCGATCATTACAATCCAGGAGTTGAATTTGACTGGAACATATGTCTTCAATTTTAATAGCTCAGCTTCCCAGATGCCCTAAAGGAGAATATTGCCTGAGAAGGAGCTTTTCATGTAAGAATAATTTGTGTTAAGTAGCTCAGTGATCTGTTTGTTAGGTTAGAGCTGACAGTTTGTTTATATTTCTAAAGGGGTATGATGAATGGGGGAGAAGTTGATGCTAATTAGCCCAAATTGTTCCTAAGAATGTAGAGGGCTTTGGCAGTTTCATTGTTTCTGTTTCTTTGCACATTTTAAATAATTGAATGGAGCTCAGACCATTCATCATAATTTCAGGAAAGAAGGAAATAAATGAATTTAGCAAAGGCCTGCATGTATGATGGAAGGTGTCACTTTAAAGGGCAATTAGATAAGACATCAACTTGGACTAATGTGGACTATTCTGATCCATTTGCATAAAAATATCAAACATGAAAGTTTTCATTTATTTCATTAATTACATCTGTCATCATAGGAAGGATATAGCTTTTCTTTTTGAAAACAGCCCTACCTCCTTTAAGAAGTAGTGGTATGTTGTCTAATTTGAGCCATTGACTTCTGGACAGAAGAGCTGTGTCCAAACTCTGTAAGAAACCTTCCTTCCCTTCCCTGATATCAGTGAGCACAAAGGAACTTGTCTGAGGATGGGCTGAGCACCTGGCCAGGTAGATCCCTGACAAAAGAAAGCAACATTCATGAAAGCCAGGATTCACATGATAGGCCTCGTCCCTCAGGGAGAGCCAGTGTGCCACGGAGGCATATTTCTCCAGAGGTTTCTTTTATGTCTTTCTCCTACATGCTAGATTTCATAGTGATTGAATATTAACTTAGGATGTAACTTCTGAGTAACCCAGCACTTCTAGGTAATTAGAGAAATATGAATGGATTATTTCATAAGCATGCAGAAATACACACATATATATATATATATGTTTTGTGAACACATATATTGAGAGCTAAAATAAGAAAATGAACTAAATTTAGAAAGTTTATGTCGTTTTTCAACTTTTTAATCCCCATCGGAGTCCATTCTTTTTTAATTTATGCACACAAAATACCACAGGAAGAGATGGTATAAATTTGTGGACTGTGGAGAATGAGTGAACATTTTTGAATCAGGATCTTTAAAAGGGGTGAAATTTGAGTATGATTAAGTTAGGAAAAAGCCTTGCTTAGAGCGGAAGTCAGAGACTCTGTATACATTATGGGCATGTCATGGCTTTTAAAAAGTTATGTTAGACTTCTATACAAATTGTGAAGGAATTTGTATAACCCTAAACAAAATTCTGTGTGGGTTTGAACTTTTCCAAAAAGAGAAAGAGAGAGAGAGAGCGTGAGCGAGAGAGAGAGAGAGAGAGAGAGAAGAGAGAGTGAGAGAGAGAGAGAGAGAGGAGAGAGAGAGAGAGAGAGAGAGAGAGAGAGAGAGGAATGCGGTTAGTATTCTGGTCAGGAGCAAGGTTAATATTGGGCAGGCTGGCCATTTGCACTGCCTGGGTGTTTTGTTGGTCACTAATTTTCTTGGAAGGAAATGATCCTACGGCATCTGCTAGCCAAGTTTGTGCATATATACCCTATAATTGGTATTTATTAAGGAGAACTTCAGTTTGATGGATGACTGTCAGAGCTGTGCCTGCTGGCTTTGAAGAAAGCTGATTTTGCTCCAGTTTTGGTACATTAACTCATTAGAACTCTGCACTGCTTCAGCCCACTCTTTGTTTACTTTCTTATAATTAAGATTTTTGAACAATTGAGTTTCAGAGACTGGCAGGAGCCCATCCATACTTGGAGATTCAGCCTGACAGAAAAATTGTACAGCAAAATAAATATTCAACAGAATAAGAACGTGTGAGTATTAACAAAACAAAGGTTTTTTTTGAGTCTGTTGTTAATTAACCAACTACATTAAACTGATTGTAAAAATTGTTTGTTAATTATATTTATATTTTATCTATCTTGTTCGTAATTTCTTTAAATGAAGATTCTACAAAAATACAATTGTAAATATTTTCAAATCAAGACATTTAAATAAATAGAAACTGTGTATTTTTGTGTTCCTTTTTGAATACAGGGGCTCTCTGTAGCACACAGCTGGCTTGGGAAGTCACTCTTGGTAGGACCAGGCTGGGGGCCGTAACTCACAGAGATCAGCCTGCCCTGCCTCCTGAGTGCGTGGGATTAAGGCATAATCCCATGGCTAGAACTTGTATGTTTCATGGTCTACTAACAACAATGTAAGAAGATAATTTAGAGAAAGTGGAAGGATTCATCTGAATCTAAAAGGTAATTTTTGAAAGAAACTATATTATATACAATATTTGAACATTTTATTATAACTTAACACCCAATAGATAATCAATTAACATTTTTTAAAGATGTTACTTTATTTTATATTTTTTAAATATTTTTTAAATTTTAATGTAGGGAAGTTGTATTGTGTGCATGTGTATAAGTTCACCAATGTCATTCAGTGTTGTTAGAGGGTAGAAGAGGGTATTGGGAATCCCATGGAGCTGGAGTTATGGACAGTTTGTAGTATGTGGGTGCTGGGAATCGAATCTGGGTTTTCTGTAAGATAAGCCAATGCTCTTTACTCTCTGAGCCATCTGTCCAACCCGATTTATTATTTTTAATGGTGTGTGTGTATGTTTGTACATGGAGTGCAGGTCCCATGGGGTCATTTTTGGATCTCTTGGAGCTGGATTAGGTGGTTATGAACTGCCTTCCATGGGTGCTGGGAACCCAACTCTGGTCCTCTGCAAGACAGTAAATTCTCTTAATCTGCCTGGCCGTCTCGCTAGCCCGCCTTCTACTGTAATTTTTTTAAAAATTTATATTAGTATATTTTTTATTATTATTATTATGCATTATTAGTGGTGTGTGTGTGGAGAGAGAGAGAGAGAGAGAGAGAGAGAGAGAGAGAGAGAGAGAGCTCCTGAATGAGTATAGGCCAGCAGCCAACTTCCTTACACTGTGGATTCTGGGTAGAGAACTCAGGTCATCAGGCTCATTGTGCAGCAAGTGCTTTTACCCACTGGGACATTTCAGCACCTCACCACTTGCATTTTTAATTTTATAATATGAAGGTTTTCTAAACAATGGTGATGCAAAGTTAGAAGTGTGACTCCACTTTCTCTCTTGAACCCCAAATAAAATGCCCAGGAGAATGCCCAAAATGAGCTTTTCTTTTCTAACATGCGTTGATGGGATGAACTGTGTTCCCCGTTTAGCTTGAAGTGCTCTCATGCCCTGCCTGCAGAGGCACAAGTTGCAATGCACTTGTTTCTTCAAATTCTTTTAAAGTCAATCTCTACTGAAAACTAAACTCGTGAGTTAAAAGGATATGCTCTTAGAAAAAGCAAGCATGTTTGGAGAGGGTTTGCATCAGGGCTGCAGGTTCATTCATGGCTCTCTCTTTTCTGACTTGCAACTAGCAGATGAGTGGATCATCTGTGACCTGTGTTTATCAAATGTGGTAGTATGGGGACTAGATTCCTTCAGCACAGCATTCCAGCACCAGGGTAAGTGAGAGAGAAGGCATTTTTGTGAAAATTAATACTATGTGGAGTTATAGTTTGTAGTATTGTGAAGTAATGAATTCTTCAAGTAATTTTATGGATGGGGTTACTACAGAATGGTTATTGGACTAACCTTCGCAGGGGAAAAAATAGTAAGTGAAATGCATTTGATTTCAGGCAAGTTCAAGAGTTCCTTATTCTCTAAGTGGAATTTGAGTTCTTTGCCATTGAAGAGAATCTTTTAGGTTTAGCGATGAAATTGATACAAGCATATTTCACTTTGATAATTGAAAATATAATCAATTGGCTTCTTATTTTGTCAGTGATACTCAGCAATGTACTCAAAGTTACTGTGGAATAAAAAAATCAATTCACAGATCAGAAATTTTATATTAGAGGAAGTTGGCAGTCATCAAAGGGGACATTAAAAGCAATTTGAGGAAAAAAAATATAACTGTTTAAGAAAAGAATCTAGTCTAAACTTGGCGGGAAGCCATGGACCCTTTTCTCCAAGTTGCAGCTATCTATCTATCATCTATCTATCTATCTATCTATCTATCTATCTATCTATCTATCTCTGTCTCTATCATCTCTATCTCTATCTCTATCTCTATCTCTATCTCTATCTCTATCTCTATCTCTATCTCTATCTCATCTACATATATCTTGCTTCCATTAGGCTTCTGATAGATTTTTCCCTTCAAAAAGGTACTGTAGAGCCGGGCATGGTGGCGCACGCCTTTAATCCTAGCATTTGGGTGGCAGAGACAAGTGGATCTTTGTGAGTTCAAAGCCAGCCTGGTCTACAGAGTGAGTTCCAGGACATATGGGGCTACAGGGATACCCTGTCTTGAAAAGACCCCCCCCCCAAAAAAGGTACTGTAGAGATGGCTCAGCAGTTAAGAGCATTGGCTGTTCTTGCAGAAGACCTAGGTTCAAATCTCAGCATCCACATGGCAGCTAACAACCACCTATAACTCCAGTTCCAGGGATCTGACACTCTCTTCTTACCTCTGTGAGCATTGCATGGAATGTGTGCACTTACATACATGCAGGCAAACACTCAGAGAAATATATATATATATATATATATATTATCAAAATTAGGTGAATATATATATTATATTTTTTTTTTTTAAAGTCTTACTTATAAAAACCTCCCATGGCTCATGGTTGGGAAAATTTAACATTGTAAAAATGTCCATTCTACTGAAACTCTGTATCGATTTAATGCCAACCCAATCCAAAATCCCCAAAGAGTTTTCTTCACAGGCTTGTGAAAAAAAAGTCCTTAGTTCATTGGAAAAAACAAAAAGAACCCAATAGCCAAAACAACCCTGAGTGAAAAAGAGCTACCAGGGGGGATCTGCTTATGCAAGACTTCAAACTATACTACAGGGAACTTAGTCATAAAAACAGCCTGGTACGTGCACAAAAACAGACCTGTTTGACCAATGGAACAAGAACCAAAGATCCAAACCTGACACATACTATGTTCAAGCCATCTCATATTTGACACGGGGGCAAGAAGACACAATTGGAGAAAGCCATGCATCTTCAGGCAAGTGTTATGTTGCAAAACTGGATCACCACTTTGCAGAAGAATGTAGAATTTAAAACCCCGAGCCTCCTAACCCCTGTACAAAAAGTCAACCGCCATATGGATCAAAGACCTTCAACGTGAAAACCCCACTTGAACGGCTGAAGAAGAAGAAAATATTGGTAGCAGAGCCTACAAGATCATAGGCGTAGGAAAAGACTTCTAATATCATAAAACGGCGCTGGTGCAAGAAATTAAAGGTCGACTATTGACAAATGGGACCTCAATGAAACTTGCAGAAAGCTTCTGACATCAGAAAGAAACAATCAGGAAGTGAAGAGAAATCCCACAGATTGCGGAGGAAACCTTCACCGCAGAAACATCTGCACAAAGCATTTGATTTCCAGAATATATAAACTAAAACTACTCAAAAAACAAAGAAGAAAGACAAAATGAACCCCACTCAATTAGATGGAGCATAAGACTGAAACGAGACTTCACAAGAGAATTCGAGGATAGGCTAGAGATAACACGCTTAAGAAGGTGTTCAAGACATCATAGGCTGGATGAATAAGGCTTATAGGAACCTAGCGGTATTAGAAGTTTCCGACCGCTCTATCAGAGAGACTTGGGTTCCGATACCCCACAGCACCCACAGAAGATGGCCGAAACCGTCTGAAACTCCCGAATTCCAGAATGACTCCAGCATTCCAGGGATAATCCGACACCTTTTCTGAGCCTCCGCAGGCGCGAGTTGCAGCAACAGTCGCGTACACAAACTGCATCAACAATACATTCATGGCACAAGACAGAAAAATAAAATATAATTATAAAAAAAATTTAAAAATGTGTTCGACATCACTAATCATTAAGGAAATGCAAATCAAAAACCACTTTAAGATATATCTTCAAAAACAAATGTATACCAATGCTGGAGAGGTTTTGGGTGAAAGGGGAACTCCCATTCCACTGCTGGTGGGAATGGTTAAAAAAACGTCGTACAACCATAGAGAAAGCAGTCTGTAGAGAACTCCCTTGGAAGATCTTGGAATGAATTTAGCCACCCAATCCCAAGCTCATCTACCACTCCTAGGCATGTACCTCAAGACTCAGCCCCACACTAGAGATACATGCATGGCCATGTTATTTCAGCTCTCTTACATATCAAAGAGCTGTGAACAACCCAAATGCCCCGTAACATGAACCGAGTGGATAGAGAAATAATGTGGTACATCTTCACCATGGTAGTTCTATGCAGCAGTAAAGATAAGATGACATCATGACTTTGCAGGAAAAAATGGCTGGAGCGAGAGGACATCATGCTAGTGAAGTAACACAGTCCAGAAAAACAACACACGAATGGTATCCCTGCATACTGTGGATGTTAGTGCAATTACCTAGTTGTAAGTATTTCTTGTGCATGGCCCTCGTTGAGCTTTTGTCCCAAAGCAGTTTGGAGTGATGCATATTAGAACAACAACAACAACAGAAGTACTGCATCAAAGAACTGACTGAAACAAGTGAACTTCTGGCTCAAAACAGTCAACTTTTCCACATAGAATCTTGAGGAAAGACTGAGGAAAGAGATGAAAGCATGTTGAGCAGAATGCATGAGCTCTTGGTGGGTGGAGGGGTGGGGGGACCATTGTCTAGTTTATGTATTTTTTAATATTATTTTTAATATATAATAAGTAAATTAAGAAAAAAACAGTACAATCCCTAAAAAGAAAAGCAATTACTTTAAAAAGTTTTTACTTCTATAGGCAAGTAAATATAATAACACATGGAAAGCCTAAACTAGAATTGTCTCTGCTAATTTTATATTAAAATTGCGAGATTGCATCTTGTTTATTTTTCATTGGCATAACAGTGATACCTAAGATTTTAATTCATGTTGCTTTACATTTGAACATAAAAACAATGGCTAACACTTTTTCATAGTGTCCTGTGTAGCACTACTGTCCTAGGAACTTTGTCTCAGTTCAACTATTTTTTTTAATTTTTATTGAGCGCATTCATCAATACATTTCCAATCAAATTGTAACTTCAGTTCCCCCATCCAGGCCACCCCTCATGCCCCTCCCCCCCACCAGAGCTCATGGATTCTGTCATACTTGTTAAGTCCTGTCTTGCATCTTTTTCTCAGTCTTTTATAACCTTTTCAATGCACAAATTTACTGTTTTGGTCAGTTCTTGGAATAGGTTTTTCTCTCTTTTTTTGTTCCCTTTGATTTTATATTATTCCAAAATATGCATATATACACTCCACACATAAATCAAAATTACCAAATCTGAAAATAAACTGTAGGTTCATTCCAAAACACATTTAGAGATTCACATTTTAACAGTAAAGTTGCATGCAGGTAAAAAGAAGTATAACTTTACATTCTTTTTTTTTTTAGAATATGAATACATATCTTCTACCCATATATGGTAATTACAATGTGTGAATACAAATGGTAGGTCAATTCTAGAGCCCATTAAGAGATTCACATTATAATAGCACAGTTGCTTTCATTTCCAATGAACTATAATAATAATGGCTTCGAGTTCCATCCATATACCAGCAAAGTTCATGATGTCATCTTTCTTTACTGCTGCATAGATCTCCATTGTGTAGATGTACCACATTTTTATCCAGTCATCAGTTGAGGGGCATTTGGGTTGGTTCCAGCTCTTTGCTATTGTGAAGAGAGCTGCAATAGACATGGATGTGCATGTATCTTTTCGGTAGGATGCAGCTTGTGGGTATATACCCAGGAATGGTATGGCTGGGCCAGGTGGTAGGCTCATTTTGAGTCTTTTAAGGGTTCTCCACACTGCTTTCCACAGTGGTTGTACCAGTTTACATTCCCACAAGCAGTGGATGAGTGTTCCCCTTTCCCCACTACCTCTCCAGCATTTGATGTCTTTTGTTTTCTTGATCTTGGCTAGTTTTATTGGAGTGAGACGATATCTTAGTGTGGTTTTAATTTGCATTTCCTTAATTATTAATGATGTTGAACACTTTTAAAGATATTTCTCAGTCATCTTTACTTCCTTACTGGTGAAGTCTCTGTTCATCTCTTTACTCCATCTTTTGAGTAGGTCATTTGTTTTCTTCTTTGTTTTTTAAGTAGTTTATATATTCTGGATGCTAATGCTCTATCAGATGTATCAGTGGTAAAGATTTCCTCCCACTCTGTGGGTTTTCTCTTCACTTCCTTGATTGTTTCTTTAGCTGTACAAAAGCATTTGAGTTTGATGAGGTCCCACTTGTCAGCTGTTTTCCTTATTTCCTGTGCAGCTGCTGTCTGACTTAGAAAGTCTTTTCCTAGGCCTATGTCTTGTGGGTTCTTGCCAACTTTTTCTTCTATCATCTTTGGGTTTCAGTTTTCAGGTTGAGATCTTTGATCTACTTGGAGTTTATTTTTGTTCAGGGTGAGAGGTAGGGGTTTAATTTTGTTCTTCTACAAATGGTGATCCAGTTTTGCCAACACCATTTGTTGAAGATGTTATCTTTCCTCCATTGAGCTTTTTTGGCACCTTTGTCAAATATGAGGTAGCTGAAGTTATATGAGCTCAAGTTTGGATCTTCAATTTTGTTCCATTGGTCAATGGGTCTGTTTTTTTTTTTTTTGCCAGTACCAGGCTGTCTTTTATGAACATATCATTATGTTGTGAGAACTTCTATAGAATGACTATTAACATTTAAATACATGTATTATTTCTTTTATCTTAATTTTCATATCCCAGCATATGACTAACAAATATTGTAGATTAACCGTGTGTTCAAGCTTATATAATGTGGAAGGATTGACTTATGACATTATGATTCACTCAAATAACTGTAATATTGAATGTAGCAGAACAGAGTTCTACCATGTTTAAAAATTTATTATTTTGGATAGGCTAAAAATTAACAGTAATTGGTCTGGAGAGATGGCTCAGTGGTTAAGAGCAGTGGTTGTTCTTGCAGAAGACCTAGGTTTGAACCCTAACACCCACATGGCAGCTAAAAACTGTCCATAACTCCAGTTCCAGGGGATCCTGCATCCTCTTCTCTCTTCCATGGGCATTGCACAACAGGGGCTGCACTTACATACATGTAGGCAATACATGAATACACATAAAATAATAATGAATAAAACATTTTAAAAAGTAACAGTAATTAAAAAATGACTATGCTTCAAGAAGTGCTTTCCCCAGTGTTTAAATCTCAAAAAGACCAAAAAAAAAAAAAGTTACACAATATTTAGGTGCATAATGAAGGCTAGGTTTTTGTTTTTTTACTTGGAGGACTGAAAAGGGCTTCTGGAACAGGTAACTTTTGTTTTTTAAATATTTTTATTGAAGTTTTGTGCATTTCATATATAATTTCTCAGTTCAATTTAAACTCATTTCCCTTTCCATACCCCCCCACCTGAGTTCATGCATTCTGCCGTACATGTCTTGTATCTTTTTCTGAGTCTTTTTAAAGTTTATCTAAGTAGAGGATTATTGTTTGGGGGAGAACTTTCCTGTTTCAGTTGGTTCTTTGTCTAACTCATTTGTTGTTCTTGTTCCCTCCAATTTGTATTTCTTCAATAATATGTATATATATGTCACACCTATATTAAAATTATGTCATCTGAAAATGAACTGTATGTTATTTCCAAATCATATTTTGGGATTCACATTTTTCCCTTTTAATTTTATATTACTCAAAAATATGCATACATACCCTCCACCCATATACCAAGATTACAGTCTGAAAAGGAACGCTCGTTTTTATCACTCTCCTGGAATAGTAAGTTTTAGGCTTCAGTTCACTAGCCATGGAAAATACACACGAGGTCTTTGTTTGGCTACTTTTATGGAAGGGACCTTTTAAAGTGGATTCAATTGTAGCTCATAAGAATTATTGAAGATAATAAAAATATTTCATGACACACATAAATTTTTGGTTTCAAACTCCTACACAAAGTGATTTTAATTATGACCTCTTGGAGGTTTCTAGTAGAATACATGCCCTCTTGGGAGATGCTCTGATGAAGAGAAGAGAGTTCATGTGCTTATCTCATTGCAAAACCACAAACAATGGTAGCAAAATCCAGATATTGTGCATAAAAACAAAACATAAAAGCTTTATACAAAGAAATGTGAACAGTGGCTATAAGGTTTGGTGTCGTTTGCCAGAATTTGCCTAAATATTTTCTATGATGTGAAGATACCGGGGTGAATTAAACAGATAACTTTGAAAGAAAATAACATGCCAGGAAAGCACCCAGTAATAAATAAATAATATAATGATAAATAAACATAGGTGTTATAAATGGAGAATGAATATCTGGTACACACATAAAATGGAATATTATTCCACTCTAAAGAAACATGAGATCACAAAATTCTTAGGAAAATGAAACAACCTAGAATGTATAATATTAAGTGAGGTCACCAATCTCAGAGAAAAAAAATCACGTTCTCCAACAAATGTGGATCCTATCTTGATTATTATTGTTATTATTATTATTATTATTTGTCTTTTTGAGACAGAGTCTCCCTATAGCCTCAGCTGGCCTGGAATTCACTATGTAGACCAGGCTAGCCTTGAACTCACAGAGACCCGCCTGCCTCTGCCTCCCAACTGCTGGGATTAAAGGTGGGTGCCACCATGCCTGGCTTTTATTTTTATATTATGCATATGAGCCTACATGCATGTAAGTGCATCTGTGTCATGCAATCCTTGTGGAGCTCAAAAATGGGCATCAGATCCCCTGGAACTGAAGCTATGGACAATTGTTAGCTGCCATGTGGGTGCGGGGAACTGAACCCAGGTCCTCTGCAAGAGCAGCAACTGCTATTAACCATTGATCTGTCTTTCCAGCCCCAATACAATGTTGTTGTTTTGTATATAGTTATAGACTCCTACAGTTATCATACAGTCAAAATTTTTTCATCAGCTTTGAAAGAAACACAGTATTGATATATGTTGCAACACAAATGAGCATTGAAAACCTAGTTTAGCAAAAGAGGCAAGTTACATTGACCACATACTATCAGATTTCACTTATGTGAAATGTCGCCCACAGATGAATTTATTGACATAGAAAATTAGATAAATGATTTCCTACAGTTGAAGCAGGGAAGGAGGAATGGCAGAAGCAAAGGATGACAACTAAAAGGTATGTGATAAAATAGTTTTCATCGTGCCTGAGTACTATATAAGCACTGGATATTATTCTTCTTATCATTTGAAAATATAATTATGGTTGGTAATACTCATAATAAAACCATGAACATGCTTTAGATATTGTACTGTCAATGAGACCTGGAAATGCATGGTACAAGTACATAGATTAGAATGGCATATAATTGCCTTGCAAATATTAGATTTAACATTGAACTGAATAAATGATTGGTGGTACTGTATGTGTAGAAAGAAGTGATTCCCATCCTCAATGATTCTTTTATTGTCAGAGTATGCCTTATATACTGATGTTCAACATGACCTAGGCCACAATAAAATTCTGCCTTTGTTATGAAAAATTGATTTATTTAAGCCAGTTATGATAGATTTAAGCTTAAAGTTGATGAATTAGTTCCATTACAAGTTTCCTGGTGTTTCAACTATGCAATTAACTTTAGAGAATAGCACTAATGCAATATTCCAGTAGAGATGTAGTAATTGTATAGTTATCTATTTTAAAAATTAGTTTTGGGACTGGAGAGATGGCTAGCGGTTAAGAGCACCAACTGCTCTTGCAGAGGACCCGGGTTCGATTCCCAGCACCCACATGGTGGCTAAGAACTGTCTTTAACTCCAGTTCCAGTGGAATTCTGACACCCTCTTCTGACCTCCGCGGCATTGCATGACACAGGTGCACAAACCTACATGCAGACAGTACATTCATACTCGTACAAAAATGAATAAAATTTAAAATAATTAGTTTTGGGGGGGCTGGAGAGATGGTCTAGTGGTTAAGAGCACCTTCTGCTCTTGCAGAGGACCTGGGTTTGATCACCAGCACCCACGTGGTGGCTGAGAACCGTATTTAACTCCAGTTCCAGGGGAATCCGAGGCCGTCTTCTGACTTCCGCGGCATTGCATTGCATGACACGGGAGCACAAACCTACATGCAGACAGTACATTCATACACATAAAATAAATAAATAAATAAAATTTAAACATTTAAAAAATTAGTTTTGTTTAGTTTGCTGTGGTGCATTATATATCTGTTGAATGCTCGGTCACAAAAATGCTCCTTACTATTACCAAGGCAACTTTTAATTTCTATAGGAATGATAATATACCAAATTGTCATAAAGAAGGCACTAAAGAATAAGGTCCAATCATATCGATATAAATAATTTCTATTTTCCCCAGTGGCCACCTCATTCCTATGTGGCTTTTGAAGATGAGTCGGAGGGAACTAACAGTTTTGAATAGCTGCTATTCTACTATGTAATAGGAAGTATAGTCTAATTCAGTGTGAATGGAATCATTCCCTTTTTATTTCTGATAACTAATGTTTCAAGAAGACAAAGAGAGAAATATGTGAAACCAAGTTTCTAGTCTAAGTGCTTTTAGAAAGCGCTTTTTCTTTTTCACTACCAAACTTGGGAAAGGAGACTCCTATAGACTAATCACTACTGATGTTCCTTGCATGCTCATAGTAAGTTGCAAATACCCTAAATAAAAATACACCAATTATAGCTATTTGAATTAAACATTATATTTTTTAACCTAGCACCTAGCAACATTGGTTGCTTACCTTATGGTCAGATGGCTACCTGGGATTGGCAGTTCATTGCTGGTACCCAGCATTGTAAGAGAATATTGTATTGTGTGCTAACTGGGAAGAGATGAAGACCCAAAATTCAAAGAATGGTTTCTGCTGAAGTTCTAATGCTTTTCCATCATTGTAAACTTAATTGTGGCCAGGAGTGGTGGTGCATGCCTTTAATCCCAGCACTTGGGAGGCAGAGGCAGGTGGATCTCTGTGAGCTCAAGGCCAGCCTGGTCTACAGTGCGAGTTCCAGACCAGCTGGGACTATGGGGAGATCCTGTCTCAAAAAGACCAAACCAAACCAAAGACCAAAATAAGTAAATAAATAAATAAATAAATAAATAAATAAACAATTGTAAGTCAAGTCATTGTAAACCAGAGGCCACCAAGACAGGGTAATAATTAGTAATTAAAATATTATAAGCGTACCCACAAGACTCATCTTACCAGAGAGATACATGCACAGACATGTTTATTGCAGCTCTCTTCACAATAGCAAGGAGCTGGAACCAACCCAAGTGCCCCTCAACTGATGAGTGGATAGAGAAAATGTGGTACATCTACACAGTGGAATTCTATGCAGTGGTAAAGAAAGATGACATCATGAACTTTGCAGGCAAGTGGCTGGAGCTAGAAGATATCATGCTGAGTGAAGTAACACAGTCCCAGAAAAACAAAGGATGAATGGTATCCCTCATCTGTGGATGCGAGTGCCAATTACCTAATTGTATGGCAAACTGAGCAATGTCAATGTGATCTGAAAACAACTGTGCTCTTATATTGTGAATCCCTTAAAATATAATAAACAAATAAAAAACCAAAAAATATAAGCAAAAGCTAATTAACATATGAAGCTAATAGTGCTTTTTTGACTTAATGACATAATCTCTTCATCTGCATTAGTAGGGTTGAAGAATAAATTAGACCATAAGAAATTGTGTTTGATAATCTTGGCAGAGAGGGACTAGTTAGAGATGGGCAACTTAGATAGAAGCAAGGAGTAGAACGTGGTAATCTAGTTTCACTTCTGTTGCTGTGATAAAATAACCTCACCAAAAGCAACCTAGGGGAGAAAGGGGTTATCTGAGTCCACAATTCCACATCATATTCCATTATTGTGGGGATATCAAGGAGTCAGGATCTTAAAGCCTCTAGTGATAGCACAGTCAAGAGCAGAGGGGAATGAGTGCCCACATGCTTGTAAGTGCTCTCTGCACTTAAGCATTCCAAGATCTGCCCAGGGAAGGGTGCTGCCACACAGTCTAGGTATCCCCACATCAGCGTTCTTCAGAGAAGCCTGATCCAGGCATTGAGACTCTCTTCCTAGGTAATTCTAAATTGTGTCCAGTTGAAATGCCTTGGTGAACCCAGAATGCCAATTTCTCTGTGTTGGTTCACAGTTTCTCTATGTTGAGTAAGCCAATCAGAGATAAATATTGGTCAGCTGTGCTGGTGAAGAAAGAAATAGATTAATAAAAGTATTCATTTGTTTAATTAATAGTTATTAAATGCCAACCAAATAAGGCAAACACAATCCCTCTCTTCAATGACTTAACAGCAAATTGGAGGAAACACTAAACACAATTACAACATTATGGGACGTTTGATAACGCTAGAATTAAGGAAAATTTACAAACTACTGGGGATTTGAGTTAGTTTGGGTAAACAAAGATACATTAAGTGTTTTTCTTCATTCTGGTTGCTGTAATGAAATACTATAGATTGGATAGTTTATAAATAACAAAGGGTTATTTCTCACAGTTCTGGATACTAGGAAGTTGAAGACTATAGCACTGGCAGATTTGGTGCCTGGTAAGGTAGAGTGTTTTTGGCTAGTAAATGGCTCCTTCTCATTTATCTTCACATGCTGGAATGGGGTACTGATCCCATTCATGAGCACTCCACCCACTCTGTCATAAACATCTCTCAATGGTCCCATCCCTAATGCCCCACCTTGGTGATTAGGTTTCAACATAGGCGCCTTGGGAGGAGGAAACAAGCATTGATATCAGCTGAGAGCGGTGGCCTACAGCTTTTCTCCCAGCTTTCAGGAGGCAGAGGCAGGCAGATATCTGTGAGATCGAGGCTAGCTTGGTCCACATAGGGAATACCAGGCAAGCTGAGGCTACAGGAAGAAACTGTCTAAAGAACAACCACCACCATCACCACCGCCATCACCACAACAAAAACACTGATATCACTATGGAATGAATAATTGGATTGAAGTTAGGCAATGAGAACAGCAAGTTCTGGTTGGAAAAATGTGGTGCTAAGGATGGAAGATTAGTGTGGCTGGAAGGGGTAGTGCAACCTCAGCTGTGAGCAAGTAGCATGGGCTAGGTGGTCGTTTAAGTCATACGTAGAACTTTGGGGTTTATTATGAGGATAAGGAGAAATTACTGTAGGGTTGTAAGCCGGAATGTCTGTGATTTAGGTTTTATGAGGATCACTCCAATAATAACTCCCAAGTGTTGGGTAGAAGAAAAATGGATCAAACAGGCAATAGTGGCCACGAGACTGGCTAAGATACTATTTCATTAAGATCTGTCAGCAATAACCATGAATTAGGATGACAATGGAGACTCATGAATATGAAAAATGGTACTGAGGAAAAAGATTGACAGACTTAGTCATTAATTAGATGAGGCAAAAGAGTCGAAGAGGTCCTCAGATTAATTTTTTGAGTCCTGTGGAGACAAAGGACCGGGGAAAGCTTAGGGTAGAAAGAAATGCAAAGGAGAAAATGAGTTTAGTTTTGACTATGATACATTTGAGGTCTTGTTAGCTAGCAAGTAAACTCTTGTCCATTAGATAGATAAATGGCTCTAAGTATCAGCGGATCTGGGTTGGAGTTAAAAGTGAGACTAGCAGGAGACAAGTCTGTTGAAGGAAAGCAGCAGAGAGTGTGACTAAGGCTTCCAGGAGCACAAACCCTGGAAAGATCTTCTTGGAAGTGATTATTTAAAGATAATGTTAGATGAACATATGCTTAAAATGTTTTGAGGGAATAAAAAAGACTTGTGAACCTGAGTTGGTTTTCTTTTTCAGAATAGATTTCCATTTTACTTTCATCTCAAGTAAAGTCATACAAATTCCAACTCGTGTGGTTAAGCTGATTCTTGAGTACAAATCATCTTAAACCATGCAATGAAAAAAAAAATAGGGAATAAAGGACAACTAAAACACTAAATTATCTATGGGAAAAATTTTTAAAAATACAGTACACAATCAAAGCAACATCCAAGGGAGTGTTGCCAAGAGTCAGAATCGGCCCAAGAAGAACCTTGCTTCCGTTCCCTTGTACTTCTGACTTCCAGTATCTTTTCATTTCCTAAAACCTTTGGAGATAAGCATCTTTTTTTTTTAAATTAATTTTTATTGATGCTTTGTGCATTTCATACATTTTTTCCAATTCAGTTCAGGCTTATTTCCCTTTCCCTCCCCCCCACCCCCACCCCATCCCAGATCATGCATTCTGCCATAACTGTCCTGCATCTTTCTCTCAGATTTTTTTTTTCATTTTTAGCTATAAGTGATAATCCATGAGTACAAGCATCCTTCATGCAAAACCTATCTGCAGGCTGTTGTGCCCAAACACCTACAGCCCCACCATCCAGTGGGGGGGTGACAGGTTGTTTGTTCAATCAAGTTGATCAAATGAGTGTCCAGACTACATTGCTGTAGTTTCACCATTCACCCCAATCGCAGCCCTTACATTCTACCACGCCCCCTCTTCCGCATGTTGTTCCCTAGGCTTAGAAAAGGGGCACAGGTGGATGAGAGGTAAAACAGTCCACTCTCTCTGGAGCTGTTGACTTGGACTCTGGTCAATTCTGGCTGTTTCCTTTCATGGGCTGACAGTTTGTCCAGGAATAACCTTTCGATCCTACTAATGAAGAACAAGCAATTAGATATATAGGTATTTAAGCAGCACTAATAGTTATGGTAGGTTACTTTAGCATAGACACATGTTTGGATATGTTAATCCATGAATTACAATTTTCCCCCCTGTTAAATATGACAGGGTCTTACTGTGGCTTATAACATCTAACCTGTAGAGGATGTAAGCTTGTGGCATCAGCCATGGGTTATTTCTCCAAGGGGAGAGCCAATAGCCAATTAGATTTGGGATATACAGGCACATGGCTGCCTCTGCTGCACAGTATTTCCAGGCAGGTGAGGTGTATCTGGTGCTGACGGATCCAAGGCCCCACAAAAGGTAAGGGCTCCTTGCCTCTAAGTTGGGATACCTACAGGAGGAGAGGCAATAAGACCCTGCTGCCGAAGACCTGACGTTAACATGGGAGGGATGTATTGAGACCACACATGCAAGTGTACAGATGGCCTCTGGAATGCCAGAGAGTGTTGCCAAAGGCCACTAAACCAATAAAGCAAATATGGGTCTCCCTGAGTCAAGGAGATAAGCATCTTTGTATTCTCTCTCCCATCTTGATCTGACAGGTGTGTGGCAGAAACCAAGCACAGTGGCTCCCAAATTGCTCTTTTTTAATGGCTTGTAAAGGCCCTTTGACTAAATGGCAAAGCCACTCTTCTGTTTCATGTGGACTAGCCTGTGCCCACAAAAGCTTGATTTTTGGTGTGATTGCAGGAGAGTGCTCCCTTCTTCTTAAACACATGGTGGAACTCGTCCTTATTCTGACATATCATCCAACTTTGTTTCTGTTTCCCCTCTGGGGAGATACTGTGGTTTACATTCTTTTAGAAGTCTTGGACATCAAGAATTTTGAGGTCAGCCCAACTGGGGAAGTGAAGGAAAGAATGTCAGCTAATCCAGTAGTGAAACCTCAGGAGTGTGCTCCTTAAAAGCCATTTTCTCCCTGCTTTTCCTTTTCCCCTTTTGTATATTAACCACAAGTAATCCACAGGCTTTAAATGAGCCTCGCAAGAAGCCACCAAGAAATATGTAAAGTATCTCAAGGTTTCCAAGAAAGTCCTGAATAAACTTGCGTTTGAATGATGACTCATATATCATCTTTCATTTTTTACTGTCTCCTGTTGATGAGATATTAAGTGAAATCTTGAATTTTAAGAAATCAAGAAATATAGCAGAAATAATAGCTCTATTTGTTATAAAGTAAGTTATTTAAATGAAATAAATACAGCACTTGCTCAGACACAGAAAAGTCAAGGAATGAGAGAATTGCATGTCCTAAGAAGTAATTCAATATTGATGTTGTATAGGCAATTCTTAGTAAATACAGGAGAATACTTTTATTTTGAAAATTAATACAAGTCTAAAATGTATTTATATTTAAGTCTTTTGATTCATAAATAAATAAAACAAAGCCACATAGAATGAATTAACACTGGGGATATTGTTACCAGCAGATTTTAATACCCCCCCATAACCTGGGGATTTACTGACTATTATATGAATACTCTCATTTGTATTTGAACAAAATTCACAAACTTACTCACCTATACATACATATACAAATATCTCTTTTGTTTTTAGGAACTATTTTATAGAATCTAAGATTGTAAATAAAACATAAATAATCCAGTGTAAACATTTTAAGAATGATAAAAGGTCTTGAGTATTCTATAGAGGTATCTGCTCCTTCTACATCTCACCTTTCTTTTGAGGTGCCTTTCCATGTTTGCTGTCATATGTTCCAAATTTTTTAATATATACTGTAGAAATTTTCATGTGTTCATATATTGTGTCTCAGTATAGAATTTAGTGTAAAGATAGTTAAATAAAGGAATAGACAAAGAGAAAGCAAAAAATTCACTTAAAACCCAGAGAACTTTATAACCCTGAAAAGTAAGTAAAAGCAGATGTTGTAAAGTTTAGAAAATCAAGACATTATTTTCCTGTTTCCATTGAATTTTTAAAGCTTTGAAATAAATAAGCTTTGAAGCAATACAAAATCTTCTGTTTGTTTTGGTGATAGCATCTTTCATAAAACTATCAATGCATGCTTAAGTTATAGTCCAAATGATATCTCAATATAGTGAAAGAACTGACTGTATATGCTGGTAAATGCAATGCTACAGGCCTAAAATGACTTACACTGTCTGAGTCACTTATCTGTCCATTTGATTAGATCTTTGGAGTTTAATGTTTAACAGCTTAACGTAAATCCCCAATATTTTGTTATTCACATACTTTACACTTAATTTTATATTTCATGGAAACTATTTTTTTCTGCATTATAAAAGTCTTTATTAGTCTTTACAGTTTATTTTGAAGAGAATTGCACGGAAGTTTGAAATTAAGGCTGTTCAGTTTGTACATTTCCCCATCTCTTGTTTCTTGAAGGCATTAAACTTTAGGATTCTTACAATGTTGTCTCTAGATGTGAATGCTGCTTCAAATGATTTGTTCCTTAGAGCAAGTTGCTTGCTAGCTCAGGGAAGCATGATCTAGGCTTCAGGGCAGGTGCCCATCTTTACCCGTCGTAATAGCTCTCATCATGTGGAGTCAGCCAATGTCCTCCAGCTGTTACAGAAGGTCCAGGCTCAAAACTACATCTCTGGTGAGGAGCTTTTCAGGGTCTAAGCCAATTGTGGAAATGACTGGCTGCTAAAATATGGAACAAGGGAAATCAGCTCATATCAACAACATAAACTATCATCTGTCTGTTATTACATCTATTCAGCTGGGTCACATATGACTCAATAATCAAATTACCACCCTATATATCTTAAATCTGTACATTCATTCGAAAATGATGTGGACATGGGAAAACAAAGATAATCTAAGATGTTATTGCTGGGGCTGGAGAGATGGCTCAGCGGTTAAGACTGCTCTTGCAGAGGACCCAGGTTCAATTCCCAGCACCCACATGGCGGCTAAGAACCATCTTTAACTCCAGTTCCAGGGGAATCCAACACCCTCTTCTGACCTCCGCAGCATTGCAGGACACCGGTGCACCAACCTACATGCAGACAGTACACTCACACACATAAAATTAAAAAAAAAAAGATGTTATCACTTTGTTATTTTTTAAAAATGTTTTTTTCTGTATACATAAGTATAAATGCACACAAAAAAGTTGAATTTTATATAATAAGGTAAGTTAATGTCCTCAATCAATCTCTTTCCCATCATTTAGACATACTGTTGACAATTTGGTGTTTAACAGTTGTTCATATGATAGAATTTTCTATTGTTAACATGGAGCACATATAATTATAGCCTTTTAAACAAGTGAAAATTTGTCTGGATCTATTAACACAAAATTACAAAAGTGGATAAAATTTAAGTGAAGAAAATAATTTGTTTCTGTTACTTCTCAGCTTTGTTCAAGCAGTATTTGAAATAGCTAATAAAAACAAAACAAATTCACATATGCAAAGCAATAAACAAACAAAAAATAAAAAAAAATGAAAGCAAAGCAAGAGGGAATATGACCAACAGCCATTCAAAAAGCAGACTAGAAAAATTAAAGGAGGTATTCAGAGAAGGGATGTATATAGTGGAATTGGTGGAAAGATGTGCCACATGGCACACTAGAAGGCAAAGAGGAAGAGACCTTAGTGGAAGAGCTGTTGGTGAGGTTAACAAAGATTAGGAACCAACAAAAGAATAGGGAGCACTCAGAGGTTGGCAATACGTAATCCTCAGCCATGGATACAGTGGGAGAAGAAGACTGCCTTTTAGGAGATATGGCCTTAATAAGAGACACAAAACTCAAAACCATTCTTGGAGAAGGGGGAGTAGCAAAATAAACAATCAACCCTCCTTCTCCTTTGCCTTAGGATTCTTGTGGGTGCTTCCCTTGGGCTGAACTTAGCTGGAAGGCAGAAAGCAAAAGGCACAATTGAGGAAGTCCTTAATAACTAGCCTTCTGAAATTCAAAGCAGGCCAAAAGCGTGGAGAAGACCGGATATGGAGGGGCAGATAAAGAGTTTCTGGGGGCTGGAGAGATAGCCTAGCGGTTAAGAGCGCCGACCGCTCTTGCAGAGGACCCGGGTTCGATCCCCAGCACCCACATGGCGGCCGAGAACCGTCTGAAACTCCAATTCCAGGAGAACTCCAGTTCCAGGGGAATCCGAGACCCTCTTCTGACCTCCGCGGCATTGCATGACACGGATGCACAGACTTGCATGCAGACAGTACATTCATACACATACAGAAATAAAAAAAATAAAAAAAAGTTTCTGGTATAATTGATGGTACCTATTTCTTTTGGGGGGGGGCAATTACTATGTGAATGGTACCGATTTCTAATTTCAGCAAGAGAGCTATCTTGTCTCATTTTACTTCAGTAATGGCATACGTTATCTGTTATGAAACAGAAAATACTACTTTAACTCTAAGTCATTATAAATAGAGGTTTTTTTTTCCTGTACAACAGCACAGCTTTTCATTTTACTGCATTTGAATTGTTTTATCATTGACAATACAACAAAAAGTGTTGCAGTGCTTGTCTTTGTGTGAAGTTGTATGGAATAGGAGTTTTCTTCTTTCCCTATTTTCAAATGAGGTACTATCTGACTGAGTTGGACAAAGATGAGTATCATTACTTAGAAGGTAGAGACTGGTTTCAGAGAGAATTGATGAGATGGATTTCTAAGCCTCTTTCTAGAAACTTTTAGAAATTTTGTATCTTGTATGCAGAAATACATTTTTCTTTTCTATGGAAGAAAGGTAGAAGGCTTTTTAGGGAATATACATTTGTTTGAAGACCATGTAAAATCTTGAGAAGCTTAACTTAACTGTGATCAGTCCCAGAGTAGAGGGTTCACAGAAACCCTGCAGGCTTCAGGAATGACAGGAGGAGAGGAGAGCCTGTGCAGCCGAAGCAGGATGGACTGGCTGAGTCTGAGGAACAGCTAGAGATACCTTGTCTCAGTACCAAATTGTTACACTGCGTGAGTGATTTTCATTATTACTGCCACTCATTCATTTGGACATTTATAGAGGATAGATTTCAAAACTAGCAGGCTCTTATTAAACTTGCTAGACTCTTTTCTGGTTTCTTATTATAAGTAATGCTTTTGACACTGTTTTTGTTTGTTTATTTTTGTTTTGTTTTTGTTCTTTTTGAGACAAGATCTTCCTGGAGCCACAGCTGGCCTGGAACTTGTTTCATAGATCAGGCTAGCCTTGAACTCACAGAGGCTTCTATCTCTAGAGGATTGAGTTAAAGGTGTGTGCTTTGACCACCCCTGGCTTTGACAGATTGTTTCTCTTTGTAGGCCTGAGCTCAAATAAGATTCTGTTCATCCCCAACTTTTGCTGGGAGAGGGGGTAAGACAATGTCTAATACTAAGGTAACTTTCAATTATTTACTGATTTGAAGCTGTTTTGGGGAGGCCTAAATTGTAGCATGGATGCCTGGAGGAAGCATGCTCTTAGAATTTAAGAAAACTATCTGAAGAGTGAAAACACTGTGTTTCACAATCTTCAAAGTACATAATATTTTAGTATGTTTAAAGTCAGGTTATATTTGTCAATTATTGTAGTTTTACAACTAATTAGTATTCTTCTTCTTTAGTGACACATTTACAATGGTGCACTTGATGATTGATGGCAGCTTAGAGTTAAGAAAATAAAGAGTTAAAAAAGTTTGAAATATGAAGTGGGGGCTTGGTGGTGCATGCCTTTAGTCCCAGAATTTGGGAGGAAGAGGCAGGCAGATGCCTGTGAGTTCAAGGCCAGCCTGGTTTACATAGTGAGTTTCAGGCCAGCTGGAGCTACAAGGAGACACTGTCTCAAAAAGACCGCACCCCCCCCCAAAGATTGAAACTTAAAAAGCATTTGTGAATGTAATTCAGGTATTTCCCTACATTATTTTGAGTAACCATAATGTATCTTTAGAACTAGAATATAAAAATAAAAAAAGCTGAAACCTATTAATTTTATTCTGACATGAATATGTACCAAATACATTTTCAACTAGACTTAATTTGTAATATTTAACAAAAAATACCATGTTAAATAAAACATTTTGAAATTGGTACATTCTGGTTCAGGATTGGTTTCTTTATAAAATCTTTAATATGTAAAGGAATCTAAAAATGGCTTCAAGTGAGCCAAGTAGTTGTCTCCTTTCCTATAAAGAAATGGAAGAGGAGTCATCTCTCTTGAGTTTAGACCAGAAAAAGAATTGAAAATTAATAATTACTTTACCCAGCACTGCCCAGAGCTCTGAAAAATTGAGTCTGATGGACATAGATTTCTGGTAATAATGTTAATGTTTTGTATTCTGCAGTAGGATTAATTTGGCATATTTTTCCATTTTCATCAATACCATGTAAACATCTTTGCTTTGATTCTGTATCTGCCAAGAAACCTTCTGAGTTAGCTTTCCAGGGGATTTATCCGCTTGAAGATCTAGTGGAGGTTTCATAGCTGGGTAATCACTTTGGAATGTGGCTTAATGTGAACACAAATGGCCAGATCTTCTTGTATCTTTCTCCTTCCCTTTTTGTATGCTCCCTGTACTTTAACTTGTCTCACAAAGTTATTCTGCTTCCAAAGAAACCTAATATTTCAGGGCCTTGGATGAAAAAGCCTTTACTTTGGAATAACTGATGTGGCAGCTTGTCCCATGAGGAAGACAGCTCAGGAGTAAGAGGAGATGACCCTGACAGAGGCAGCCCTCTTCTCACCTCCGTACCCTATCTTCATTGACAAGCACGATTTCATCCAAAGCCCCTCTTGATTTTGGTGTATGTGATGATTCCTCAAGTATCTTAATCATTTCCAGGCTTGCTAAGAAATTGTTTTAGAATAAACAATCTCTCTTTATACTCATTATGCCCTGTACCAGGAACATGATGTACAGTTCTGGTCAGCAACCCTCAATGAAGACATGATTAAAGTGGGAGTCCAGAGAAAGTTAACTAACATGAGCATAAGAATAGCCTTCTATGCTGATTAATTAGCTTAAGTTGATGAATTTCTTTATTAAACATTTTTCCAAGTGTAGCATAAAAAGAGGAGGGCTCTATTTACAAAGGAAAAGCTTGAGAAAGGGGATATGAATAAAATCTATAAAATTACGGAAACTATGCTTTCTTATTTATTAAATCCGGATATACTAGGATGCAGGGCACTCTCAGAAGCTTAAACGAGGTCTACAATGAATAGAAACTTGTGGAATGCATTATCCCAGGATGTGGTACAGATTGAAAACATAAAGAGATTTATTAAAAGTGTAGATAAGCTCATGGAGAGCAGATTGAGGAGACAGAGTGACATACTGGAGTATCCCACAATACTTGAAGACACTCAGCCAGAATCTTCAATCCTATTGCTTGATGTACCTACCCATCAGAAGGTGCACCAGTGTGGGCGAGGTATGTGTTAAGAGTCCAACTACACCAGTAAGGCAATTGCTAATCTGCGGAAATACTGGATCTTTTGCATGACCCAGACTCCAAAGAACACAACTGCCCATGTCTTCTAGGGCACTAGTGTGCAGAGCCTGTGTGAAGAGTGGACCTTCCCAGTGTACCAGGCACATCTGATTGTTGTTACTAGAAGAGTAATGTGCATGTGTTGACTGCATGAATGCAGGCAGAATTGCAGATCATGGAGCCTTCTCTTGCATAGACCACCATGTTGCTTTTGTCAAAACTTTTTTTTCCCCCTTTGAGCACAGATGACTAAGGTTTTGTCTGAAAATTAATAGGTAATAAATGAGACCCAGTAATATATATGCATATATATATTATATATACTATATATATTACAGAATAAAAGTTTTCCTTTTAAAATGTTCCTGGAAAAGGGCCTCTTTCTTTTATTTAAAACAAAACTGGAAATGTGGTAGAAATATTTTTGTAGTAATTTTTTTAACAAATAAATTTTATTGGCATTCTTTGTTGTCTCTCCCAGTATGAATTAGTTCCTTGCATGACTTACTTCTGTTTTCAACGAAGAAGGCTGCAACTAATTTAAATTAAAGCAGCCTGCAGCACTCCGAGAGGCTGCATGTGGTACTGTTTCTCACCTTCTATCTTCAGTGATGATAATAAGATTCTTTTTTCTTTCACCAATATGTTGGCATGTTTTGAAAGGACGCCTTGACATGTGTTCATAAACACATATTTGTACACACGTGAGGGATAGAGACATATAAAATTATGAGGGCATAATCCATGGTTGTCATAGTTACTCTGCAATATGACACAACCAATTTTTGTTCTCAGTATTTCATCTTTTAAGATAGTGGGTACAGATAGGTCCTCTTGAAAACCACAACTCTAAATTTCAAACAGGATAAATTAGGACCATGTATTTTTATATCATCAACTGTAAAAAATACTGTTCTATCTTAACTTCCTAAAGAAGAATTTCTTTAGCTATCTCATAATATTTGTGGAGTCTCAAAAACTAGAAGAGATTTTGCTTACAGATATTTTTCTGCCACATTATTTCTCTATGACCTTCCTTATATATGATATAAAATGTACATGTTAGACATTAAGACATCAGTTCCAAAACTATACACCCTCCAATGGACTGAAGACTACCTTTTGTAAGTGAACAGGCAAAGAAATTATACTTAATTACCAGCATCTGGAAATATTTTTAAACCTAAAACAGGTTTAAATTGATTAACAGAATTAAACCACACTGAAACCTTGATAGAAAATATTTTGATATAGCTATGTGCTACAATTGCAAAAATGTATTAATGACAAAGAACAACCAAAGCTAAGATAGCAAAACATGTATAACTTTCAAAGATAGTCATATAATGAAATTTTGTAGATAAAATCATCACAGCATAAATTGTTGATGTGTTTCTAGAATGTAAGAAACATTTTATTTTTCCATTATTTTATTTGACCCACAAAAACTCTGTGTGAATTATCACTCCCACTTTTATAGACAAGGAAAGCTCTCAGAGAGGGAAAGCCCTTTAATCAGCATCACTCCCTCACACAAACACAGGCTCTCTTAATTTGCATCCCTTTGTTAGGTTTCTCTCCTGGATCTTTTTCATTTCACTGACTGCATGAGTGAGGTCTTATCCTCCTGAAATTCCTCCTAAGCATCCACTGTTTGTGTATTCTTGTACTTATGTGATAACTTAGGAGCTCATTACTCTCCCATGCTCATCTGTGTTCAAGCTCAAAGGTTGGAAAATGTTTTCTGTATAGGACAGATAACAGATGCTCCAGGCAACACCAGTGCCCCATCTGGGCCACAGCTGCTCATCTCTGCTGTAGCAGAAAACATTTCTAGTTGTCACATACACAAATCACAAATGAGCCCCATCGTGATTCAACTCTTTCTATAAGAACAAGGGGTGGACCAGATGGGCGGCAAGTGGAGTTTGCTGACATACACTTTCAAGGTGCAGTCATGTAGTGTGGATAGGAGTACCAGAAATGTGGCATATTTTGTTTTTAATATCACCCTGGAAATTTTTTGTTTTTTGTGTATATGTTATAAAATACATACTATGTTGACAAATCAGTAAGCCTAGATGTATTTGAAGCACATGCCTAGTTTTGTTTTCGCTGATAAGTTTTCTACTTGGTGAAGTTGAGAGACTGATCCTTTGACCCTCAACTCACACTCAAACTCCTGCTCTGAGTGCTCACACTTCCATGTCTCCATGCTCTTCTTCACAGTTTTCTCATTTACTGAGTTGCTTGTTATTTCTCTGTATATCTCAGATGGTCCATCTGGGATCACTTTGCTCCTGCTTGGAAATTCCTTACTGAGTGTCTGCTGGTGGCAACATCTCTATATTTGCACAAGAACATTTGTATTGTAGAGTGGTTTGAGGGGGTCGTAGAATGATAAGCTGGCACTCTCTGACAAATTGATGTTCTTTAGGAGGCAGTGCATCCTTTTTCCCTCTGCCTGCTATTCTCTGTCTGGGGTAATACACTTTTACTGTGAATAATACAAGTTGATTTGATTTGCCCACTTAAAGTTATTGTGATCCATGAACTTGTGATTGGTCTCTTTTATTGGTTCTAAAATACCATTAGTCAAAACTTCAGATTTTATTCCTATTCCTGTCCCAGTACATTTCTCCTCCTTTTCTGGAACCTTAGCTAAACATATGTTAACCCTCACTCTGTGGCCCATGTACCTTAATCTCTTTCATTTTTCATTTTTCTGTACTCTATCACACTTTGAACTATTTCTTCTGCCTTGTCTTCTAGTGTACTAGCTTTCCCTTCATCTGTATCTACATCACTGTAGATCAGTTTTAAAAAAAAAAAACAACATTTTTTTTAATTTAGAAGTATCTGAAGTATTTAAAAACTTACAAGCAATTTTAAAAAATAAACAGAATACACTGTACTGTTACAATGTGAATCTCTTAATGGTCTAGAATCAACCTACCACTTATATTCAGACATTCTAATTACCATATAGGGGTGGAAGATATGTATTCATATTCTAGAGTAATATAAAATTAAAAGAAAAAAGTGAACCCCCAAACCTATTTTGGAATGAACATACGGTTTATTCCCAAAGGTCATAATTTTGGTGCATATGTATTGTTTAAATAGACATAATTTGGAGTAATACAAAGGGGAGGGAATATGACAACATAAGGACTGGGTCAAAGAACTGACTGATAGTTAAATTCTGCTCAAAACAACAAGCCTCTGAAGAAAAACATCCTTGGAAACACTGAGAGAAAGATGCAAGACATGTATGGCAGAATGTATAAACTGGGAGGTGGGAAGGGCAGGGAGAGGGGAAGATTTCCAAATTAGAATGAAAAATGATGTATGAAATATACAAAATGTCAATAAAAAATAAAATAAAGTCAAAATAAATAAATAAAAAGTAAAAAAGATAAAAATAAAAAATAAAAAGAATACAAATAACATTTTTGGACCATTTTTCCAGATTATTAACAATTTTCTACATTTGTTTTTTTTATCAGTTTGTTCTTTTTCTCTATGTGTAATTATATATATGTGTATATGTGTGTATGTATGAGTATACACATGTAAACTTTTTTTTTTTTTTTTGGTCTTTTTGTGACCCCCAGCTGTCCTGAACTCTCTTTGGAGAGCAGGCTGGCCTTGAGCTCATAGAGATCCTCTTGCCTCTGCCTCCAGAGTGCTGGGATTAAAATCATGCACCACCATGCCTGGCACACATATAACTTTTAAAATGAATAATTTGTCAGTAAATTATACTTATCATGACCCTTTATTGACGACTTTCTATGTTTATTTCATATAAATATGAAAGCATAGTATATCAATACCTTTTACATGGTGAATTTACATTTAATATTTAAAAAGTGTTGCTATACGTCATGTATTCTAGTGACGGTGTGTCATTTCTTGTTTTCAACTCAGTCATGCCCTGGGCAGCATTTTATTTCCTTCCTGTACCATATGCAGCATGTAGCCAGGCATTGCAGTCAGTTGTCATCTCTTTTAGTTTGGTCTAAATCTAGAATATTGTCTAAGCCTTCTTTTTGTCTTTCATAACATTTATATTTTGAAAGACAATAGTACTCTTGTTCATTAAAAAGAATATTCCTGAGAATTTTGTCTGATATTCTCCTAGATTAGATTCATTCTTCATATGAGGATGTGTTGGTGATACATCTTTCTCAATCATATCTGAAAGTGGTGATATTAATTTTGATCAGTTAGCTAAACTATTTTATTTCTCCCTCTCTTGGGACTAATAAACAGTTTGTAGTGACAGTTTAAGATCTTACAAATATCCTTCTCCCTAAAATCATCCATCAGACTTATCTTCTAGTACAGATTCTTATCTGATCTATTCTTTACCACAGTTGTTACAAAAAGTATTCCTTTTGAGTTCCTTTTAATTTTATTTTTTTTAAAGTTTATTATTTTTTATGTGTATGAGTGTACTGTCTGCATGTAGGTTAGTGCACCCGTGTCATGCAATGCTGAGGAGGTCAGAAGAGGGTGTCAGATTCTCCTGGAACTGGAGATAAAGATGGTTCTTAGCTGCCATGTGAGTGCTGGGAATCGAACCCAGGTCCTCTGCAAGAGCAGTTGGTGCTCTTAACTGCTGAGCCATCTCTCCAGCCCCTGAGTTCACTTTAATTTTCAATTCTAAAATGTCTGTTCAGTTCTTTTCAAATCAGCTAGAGCACCTTTTGATAGTTTTCTTTCCTTTTAGGTTTCCCTTCCTCTACCCACAGTTCTTTAAAAAATGTCTTTAGGTATATTAGCAATTTAAAAATAATATTTGTCTTGTGATACAATGTCTGAGGGTTTTAAAGGTCTGTTTCTGCATGAGTTTTGCCATGCAGTCTTTTTTTCAGAGATGTAAATTTTGTCTGAAGATTTGCTCAATGGCCAATTTGTGGCTATGGCTTCTCAGGGATTTTCATCCTTAATCTGTCCATCAGTAGACAAATTTCCTTACAGTCCCCATAGGATTGGAATTGTGATGGAATGAATTTATAATACACCTATTCTTTGAAAGTGCAGTCTCTTTTTCTCTTTCTCTTTGTCTCTCAATCCTTTTGTTACAGCATTGTATTTTTGTTTATTAAAGCCTTTATTTATTCGGGCTAGGACAAATCAAGACAGCAAAACAGCTTTATCAGACAATCTGCACCTCCTAGCCTTCAGGTGCTTCCTTTGCCTGGAAGGTTTTTTTTAGCCCCAGGAATAGGGGTTGGGCTTGGCATTGACCACATAGCACCCTCTATTAAAGACAGGCTCACAACAAAAAGGAAACTGCAGTCTTTGAAGAAAGAGTTTGTGTAAAGCTCTTCTGTTTCTTTCTTCTCTTTGTACAACTTGAACTTTGATTTCTGTTTTCACCTGCTATGAAAGATCCACAAATAAAAATTTAGCTACTGATGTCCTAGAGTGACAGGATCTCCAGAGCTCAGTTTACTTCTCCGAGCTCCTGCTTTAGTTAGTTGAGCATGGTTATTTCATCATTTCTTGTCAGCTTTTCAATAGGTATAAGAGCATGTTCCTATACCTTATGCAGTGTTGTTTTCAGTGGGAGGCTGTTCTATCTTATTTTCCCATAGTAGAATATCTGCACTCAGGATTCTTAACCTGTTTTGCTTCTTAAATCACTTTTTAGCTTTCACATCTGATTCCAAACACCATGATCATCTTTCATACAGACTTCTTTGGTCAAACGCTTCCTCTAAAGTACAGTGTACAGTTGGTTTTGCTGTCCTGTGTTTTCCAAGGAAAGAAAATGACCAGTTCCTTGGGAACAGGTACAATGTCTTGTCTCTTCTGTATCTATAGGTCCTCCAACAGTGGTTGATATTTAAGATACTTAGTGTCAAATGAATAAAAGAATGAAAGAAGATCTGACATCCTGATGGACTATGCTCTTTGAGAACTGGTGCGTTTTGCCTTTATGTACCCAGAGCTTACTACAATGTTTATCTTATAAATAATTATTTGTGGAACAGGTTTTTACAATATAAACATGGAATTGAGATAGGCTTAGGGGTAGATTGATTAGTACAATATAAAGATCAGGAAACATAGCAACTTAATTCATTGAGGGGCTTTTGGTAATGGTGGGAGCAATTGTAGAATTACCGTGATCCTGAAGGAATACAATCAGATTTTTTTTTTCACCCAAGCAGAAACAAATTTGGTAAGCATTTAAGCATTCATTAGAGATCTAAGCTAGAAAGGATTCAAAGAAAAGACAGAGTTGGGGCTGGAGAGATGGCCTAGAGGTTAAGAGCGCCGACTGCTCTTACAGAGGACCCGAGTTCGAGCCCTAGCACCCACATGGCGGGCCGAGAACCGTCTGAAACTCCAATTCCAGGAGAACTCCAGTTCCAGGGGAATTCGACACCCTCTTCTGACCTCCGCGGCATTGCATGACACGGGTGCACAAACCTGCATGCAGACAGTACATTCATACACATACAGAAATAAAAAAAAAAAAAAGAAAAGACAGAGTTGACCAAACTCCAAATTTTTGTTTTTATTATTTATGTGTATGAATGTATTGTCTGCATGTAGGTTTGTGCACCCGTGTCGTGCAATGCCGTGGAGGTCAGAAAAGGGAGTCGGATTCCCCTGGAACTGGAATTCTCCTGGAATTGGAGTTACAGACGGTTCTCAGCCGCCATGTGGGTGCTGGGGATCGAACCCGGGTCCTCTGCAAGAGCAGTCGGTGCTCTTAACTGCTAGGCCATCTCTCCAGCCCCAAACTCCAAAATTTTAACAAATAGGTAGTAACTACTTTATTTAGAGTTCTGTAGAGAGACAGACTAATAACAAATCTATTATAGATATATTAATAGGCATGAGAAAGAATTTATTAGAAGAATTAGCTCACATAATTAGGGGGGCTGAACTGTCCCATGACAGGCCGTGTGCAAGCAGAGGATCCTGAACTCCCTAGCAGTTTGGCTCCATCTGAGTCTGAAAGACTCAGAACCAGAGAAACTTGATGGTTTGAATATCAGGTCAAAGCCCTAACCCTGCAAATCAGGGGGACCAGTTTTAAGTGCTGTAATCCAAATTCTAGATAGCCTGGGCTTCTATGTTTAAGAGCAAGAAAAAAGATGTCATAACTCCAAGAAATGAGAGAGAGAGAGAGAGAGAGAGAGAGTCTTCCTTGAACTTTTTGTCTAGATGGTGCTGCCCATACTGAAAGCAGATCTCCCCAACTCAGTTTATTGACTCATAGAGATTTCTAGAAACACCCTCACAGACACACCCAGGTATGATGCTTTACCGTAACCTTTCTAGACATTCCTCAATCTAGTCAACTTGACATTTTGAGGTAACTTTCATGATGACACAAGTGGATGTGGTTTTAGGAAGTCTTTTTTTGGCTCACAGTCTAGTCTTAACATCTGACTCTTATATGGGATTGTTGTGTGTTTTGAGCATTGCAACATATAAGCTGCTCTTAGGGCAAAGCCAACTTCTTTTGAATTACCTGCCACATCAAGGGCTAAATTCTCTGGATAGAGATTTTTCTTTCTACCAATTCTCTTAAGAGTTCAGAACTTGGCTCTTCCTAACTAGATTCAGCCCACTGCCCTTTCCACTGGGTGCCAGTTAACTGAAAGTCTCCAGTTTGGCTGATCCTTGTCTTTCTTCCACACTGATCCCTAGTTTATCCTCGACTGTAATGCTTCCTTATTCCATCATATCTTTATTTGGGGATGAAAGGCAACTCATACTCCAGCTCTGCTAAGAAAGCCATTTCTGAGGTCCATTGACAAAACTTCTAAAGTTTATCTGAAACTTCAACATTTTACATTTAGTTCTTTGTTTCTTAATTATTTCTAAGGAAAATTTCTCTTTCAAATCTTGGGTTGCTGGCTCCTTAAGTGATGTCCTTAGTGTTCATCTTCTGTTTCCCTGGCAGGCCAATGGTCTAGTTATGGTACTGGTTATGTATGCCCTTAAAAATCACTTGTTGAGCTGCTGAGCACAAATAGCAAACATGTGATACCTCTCCAAGCTTCAGTTCTCTTGGCCTCTCAGCTGATAAAATCTTGGAATATTCTAGCAGTTGGGTTGAACAGAGGGTCATTTTGTTTTGTTTTTCAATCTTTGCCTTGTAAAAGGCTAAAGAGAAATGATACGGTTTGCCAGTTTGGGCATTTGAAGTCTTTGAGTGGTAGAGCCAGGATCACAGTCTGAGTATGATGGCTACAGCTGAGGGCTTGCTATTTTCCCAGTTCTTCTGTGTGAACATAGATGCGGCATCATTTACCCTATAATAGGTAAAGTACTGTGGGGATGTGGTATTACTTTCCTTTCCTGCTATCCAATGGCTATAGATTTGGTTTAAATCAACACATTGGTGAAAGTTATACCAATTGGATTTGTTTAATCCATATGTAGTTAAAAATGAAAGAATCACCAAAACAAAGTCTTTTTTTTACTTCTGTTCTGTTTATGGGTTCTTTTCAGTGTTTTATTTAGACAGAGCTACTCTGCATACAGAAGAACCTATCAGTGGATTGCAGTATGTGGGATGTCTAACAGGGGGAACTTGCTGCTCTGACCATTTTCCCATGAAAAGCTTTGCCAGCCCTTACAGTGCCCTGTGCTTTAATTCTACTTTTGGAGGTGGCCTCCCCTTAGGCGGTCATTCCTAAGAGCCTTTCAAGAACCTAAAATGTTGCCATTGGAGCATTTCCCAGAAGGAAATTGAACCACAATTTTTTGAAGTGCAGGGAACTCTCTACCAGGAGTATGTCATGTGTCTAGACATATTCTGATGTGTTTTTCATTACAATAATGCAATAACATAGGCTTCACTAAATGATAGGGTAAATTCATTAAGATTGTTTTCTTGTCCATTTCTTTCACAGCACTCAGTGAAAAGGATCCTAAATGAACTACCTCCGAGGGGCACATCATTTCCTCTCCTTTCTGATCTCTTTGATTCAGTCTTTCTCTTTCCCTATCATTTTTTCTCTCTCACTCTCTCTTTTCCCTCTCTCTCTTTCCAAGTCGGCTTGAAAAGTAAGAGTTTACCATTTCTACCATATTTTCTCAGTTGATTACAGAAGAGAAAGAAATTATCCTGGGCTGACTAATAGAGAACTAGGGAATTACAAATAAATCAACAGATGCATAAGGGAGAGAATGAAATTTAACTAAGGAAACTGGGGCCTCTGCTGCCATGAAGAAAATAAATGGGACGATGTAGAGTCATTATAAGAAGACTGGGTGGTCTCGCAGAGAGAGAACAGATCGTGCAAACTGACATCTGAGGAATCAGCCTGCATGTTGTTGCTTGGGACCAGTTGGTGTCCTAGCAAAGTGTGCTTTATTCCTGGAATGCTGGAGCCCTGGCAGACAAGGGAGACTCTGAAATATAGGAGGGCTTAACCTCCTGGTCTCTGAGGTGTGCTTCCTATTTAGAATGGAAAGTTCAGGGACCTTTACCCCAAGAATCTCCCTGGAATCCCAGCTAGACTGGCTCTGCCACAGCAGGGATCTGAACACACCTACAGGGAGGGCTTTCTCTTCTAACTGCCTACATTCACTTCCTGTGAGAGTGCTGGTTCTAGGGACAGCCTCCTCCCCCATTTCCCCACCACTAGATTCAGTGTATAGCCAGAAGCAGTAAGGACAGCTGCACTGGACAGAAACAGTCTCCTGGCTCAGGCTGTTCTGTGTGGTTTGGATTTCTGGTACCATGATCATAACCCACTGAACTTCCTGGCTGTGTGTGGCTCTCTCTTTTGCTTTACCTCCAAGATTTCTCTACTTCTTTCTCTTTTGTCTAGCTTCTAAAATTCTACTCTCTGTTTATTTCTGGCCACAATTAACCATGCTTGCCCATGTAGTTGCTTCCCATTTATTTTATTTATTTAGAAGTTTTTTTATATGAATGATTGTATTGTCTGAAGTGCACCTGTGTCATGCAATGCCCTCAAGGTCAGAAGAGCACGGATGGTTGTTACCCACCAGGTGGGTGCTGGGAATCAAACCCCAGTACTCTGCAAGAGCATCTAGTGCTCTTAACTGCTAAGTCATCTCTTTAGTCCCCATTTGCTTCCCATTTTAAAATAAAATTTTACCAATTCTTTGAGAACTTCATACATGCATACAGTGTATTTTTTTTTAATTGGTTTTTATTGATGCTTTGTGCATTTCATACATTTTTCCAATTCAGTTCAGGCTTATTTCCCTTTCCCTCCCCCCCACCCCCACCCCATCCCAGATCATGCATTCTGCCATGACTGTCCTGCATCTTTCTCTCAGTGTATTTTTGAAGATGTTCTCCCCACCCTCCCTACTTCCAGATTCATCCCTCACAGGCTCCCAACTTCTTGTCATCTTCATGAGTGGTGTGTATAATATACATGTCTCATTTATGGTGCTTCCCATTTTCTAATGCTCTAGTCCAAGGATGCAACTGTGGGCCATGGACCAGGTTTGACCTGGAGTTGTTTCATTTGGCTTAGCTAGGCTTTTTAAATGGGTTTTTGTTAAAAGGGTCAGTTGCTAATATTTTGAGAATAAGAAGATTTCACATTAGATTTATATTAGATCAGATATCTGACTCTCAATGAAAAATTCAAAGATTTGGCAATCAATGGCCAGCTTCTCCCTTTAGTTCACCATGGTTTCTACCCTGTTCCTCTCTATTATTATAATTACTCTCAACTGAGGAATATCTTAGTTCAAGCTGCTGTAATAAAGTGCTATGCTCTGGAAGGTTTAGTAGAAATGTATTTCTTATAGTTCTAGTGAAGGCTCTTTTCCAGAAAGAAGACTCGGAGAGTCTCTGGGCTCTTTTCTAAGGCCACTAATCTTAGCCATCAGGGCTCTATTCTTGTGACCTAAGTTAGTCCCTTCAGAGGTTAGTATTTCAACACATGAATTTTTGGAGGACTCAAATATTCAATTGATAGTATAAAGTGAAGAGAGAAATAAAATACCTCTCTTAGTCACCTTTTTCCTGGCATGATATCTTTTAACCTTGTTTGCTAGGTGCTGTTTAAATCTTCTTGGAGGGGCTGGAGAGATGGCCTAGCGGTTAAGAGCGCCGACCGCTCTTACAGAGGACCCGGGTTCGATCCCCAGCACCCACATGGCGGCTGAGAACCGTCTGAAACTCCAATTCCAGGAGAACTCCAGTTCCAGGGGAATCCGAGACCCGCTTCTGACCTCCGCGCCATTGCACGACACGAGTGCACAAACCTGCATGCAGACAGTACATTCATACACATACAGAAATAAATAAAATTAATAAAAAAAAAATTTTAAATCTTCTTGGAGTGGAATTTGCTAGTTATTGGGCCCTGTCTTGAATCTAGAACTGCTACTTGATGAACTTCTAGTTTTTATTGTAATCACTCTCCATCATCTTTACCCAGCCACCCTAAATTAGCTAATGACCACACAATGGGCTGGAACTGTTTGACAGATGGGGTCTCAGATGGCAGGTACTGTCTACATGGGACCTGTTTGTGTTGTTATTTTTATGTAGACTTCTGTTATAGAAAACGATGCTTACAGGTGGGCCCTTTTTGAATATATTCTCCTGGTGGTAAACATCTAAAAATGTGTTTCTTCAATTTTTTTCTGTGTTGTTTGATTTAAACACTCCCAAGTAAAATTAAAGCTTTAATTAAAAATTTAATTCTACTTCATATAGCTCAATCTATGATCTGATGCTGAAACAGCATCTTCAGCTAGGCATGGTGGTGCATGCTTTTAATCCAGCACTCAGAAGGCAGAGGCATGCAGATCTCTGTGAGTTCCAGGCCAGCTTGGGTGGCAAGGAGACCCTGACTTAAAAAAAAAAAAGCCCAAAACCAATACCAAAACTAAAACAGAAAACACATTTTCTTCAGAAGGAGGAGGAAATGATCTGGTATAGTAACAGAAAGAAAAATGGTATCATATTATAATTAATTAATAGTAATTAACTATTAAGTATATTAAAGAAGCTAATAAGAACAAAAGAAGAAACAAATAATAAACTAATAAACATAGTAGTTAGAATGCAGACTCTGAGATATATGCCTTAGATTCATATTCTTTGTCTACCACTATTTAACTGAGTGTAATTTTAGTAAGTTATTTGACCTTATGACAATCTCTTAATCTGTAAAAAGGTAATAATAATTATACTATATATTCATTAAGTTGGTGTAAGGATGAAAGCATGATGCTTATAAGTCATTTAGAGCATCATAAACATTCTATAAGTGTTGGATATTATCATTACTTAAAAGTCTCCTATGTGGCAGGCTTGTGCTTTAGATACAAACATAAATTATGATCTTTATCCTGCAAAAGCTCATGGATTAACATATGAAAATATGCTAAAATAATTATTATTTAGTATGTGATGCATTCGGTGTTGATGTGTTCAAGTTAAAATAGCACCCAGGAATGAAAGCACTCCTACTTGAAGAGACTGTGTAGAGACAATTAACATTCTTAAGGGAAGAAATAGAAATTTGAGGGAGATGGATGAGGCCATCCAGTTCAACTAGCATTTATGTTAATCTTATCCAAGACTGTATGGCCAACAAGGCTTGAAAGAGTAGACCAAGAACTGGTGTCCATTTGTATAGTTCCTCAAAGTGGAAAAAGATTGATACCTCCAACCAACTATCTATTTCATCATAAAGGTTATATACCCTTCAAAAAATTTCACTTCTAAGATCTTAAAAAAGAACAATTCACATTTCAGATATTGTAACAGAGCATATCAGAGCAGTATCTTTCTAGACTGGATAATGCTCTTTTTTATCAGCTAGAACAGAGTCCATGCACCCTAAAACTAGAGCAGTTAACCATTTTCTACAGTCTCTTCATCTTGTAGCCAAGAACATTAAAATCCATGCAGGAAAACTAACCTTTAGAGAATAATTGATTACTATATCTGTCAGGACCTCTCCTCCTCCAAATATGGCAATGCTTTTAAGTAATATAAAAACAAAGATTTGCACTGGAATCTTGCTCTAATAGTTCCATACACAGCTGCAAATGAGTCATATCTTTATTTTATTTTTAGATCTTTATTATATTTTATGCATGTGAGTGTATTGCTTGCATGTGTGTAAGTGCACCTGTATCATGCAGTGCTTGTAGGGGTCAGAAGAGGGCATTGGATCTCCTGGAACTTGAGTTATGGAGAATTTTTAGCTGCCATGTGGATGCTCAGAATTGAACCCAGGTCCTCTGGAAGAGTAGCCAGTGCTCTTAACTGCCAAGCCATATCTATAGCCCAGATGATTTGTATCTTTTTTTTTTCCAGAGAGAAATTTATATGGTTTTTGTAAATAGATATTTACTAATCTGTTTATACACACAAAAGAAAGAGTGCATATTAGATGACAGACTGGTCATTATTTGCCTCTTAAATATGATCAGTCCAGAGATCAATATTCAGCATTTCCAGAGCTGGGATCACATCCATTTGCATTTAATATAAGGCTGATTGATTTTTGTATATTTTTTTACATTTAAGGTAGATGAACTTTAGAAATTTCAATCCTCCATGACTTTTATCTATAAAAGTTGAACATTATTCAATCACAGAGTTGTGAGGGTTAAATGAACAAGTGCAGGGTAAATCCTTAGAAAGGAGGGAAAGAAATACTTTCTATGAAATGCCAGATACTAAAAAGTTTTGGTTTTGAAATCTGTCACAGTTAACCATTCCTCCTTCTCCCTTCCACTCTTCTGTTACTGTTTTCTTTCCACCTCCTCCTCCTTCTCCTCCCCCTCCTCTTTCCTCCCTCTCTTCTTTCTCCTTCTCTTGGTCATCCTGCTCCTCCTCCTCTTCTCTCTGTCTCTCTCTCTCTCTCTCTGTCTCTCTCTCTCTCTCTCTGTCTCTCTCTCTCCCCTCACTCCCACTCTCTTCTCTTTCCTTCTTTCTTTTTATTCCTTTCTTTCTTTTTTAATATAATACTTTTATTGATTTTTTTTGTGTATTTCAGACATCAATTTTCAGATCTATTTAGACACACTCCCCTTTCCCTTCCTCCCACCCCATCCCACTTCACCCTGTTCCTCAAAAAACGACCAGAAAAATAAAGTACTAAGAAAGAAACCGCCGCCTGACCTTGGATCCATTTAACTCGAAAAGAGAACCACAGCTGCTCTGAACCACTTTCATGAAATTTAACTCATGTTGCCGGTTCAGCTCGGTATTATTGAAAATTGTACAGCCAGCAGAATTATGGCGGAAGTTACAAGCCAGAACTACGATTCCATGAATCAAAGGAAGACTTGTTCAAGTCATCTTTTGGACCCCTACTGAGTTAGAGGAGCATTAGACAAGCACATAACAGATGTTACCAGAAACTTTAATCTGTCCTGTTGTGTGATTTACACTACAAATGATAATCATTCTTACAATGGCTAAAATAAACAAACAAAATCCTATTATATGCCAGTGTGTTGCTGTACATCTATAACACACAACACACAACACACAACACAGCAAACTACTCAAAAAAGATCAAATATCGAACGGGTCTAAAAGGGATAACGCTATAATATCAAGGTCAGATAAGGAATTAAGGCCTATATGAAGAGTATATAAGCATGAACTGCAAGGCTATACATAATACAAGCTATAAATGTTTTAATGTATCTCAAAATATAAAATCATCTGATTATGTGGTTATGGTTAAGGTAAAAGTCATTTTGTCTAGAAGTAATCGTCAATCTCACCGATAACATTCTGACTCCCATCGTCATTATGTTTTAGAAAAGAAGAAGTCTGGTCATTACTTATTAAAAATTCAGATCCTACAAATACCTTAGAATTCCTCAGATAAATAGTTAACTAGGTTTAGGAAAGAGCACATACCAAGATAAAATACCAAGGACTTGTATGGTCATATAAACAGAAGCTATCATGATTATAATAAAGGACTCAAAAGTCAACTCAAGAATCATTAGCCAAAAAGACTCCAAATAATATGAAGCTCAAATGTAATAGAATGAAGAGTATGCATAGCAGAAATCATGTATAGCCCATACGATTCCAACATCTGTTTGATCGTATACCAAACAGTAATCACTACGAGTCAAACCAATTAGTACTGGTTTCGGAACTACCATGTTATAGACCTAGAATATGCTTCGTCGCTATAGGCACTTCAAGATTAGAAGATTGTAAAAAGGTGTTATTCCTAGGACAAACTGTAAGCCCATGAAATGAGAACAGCCAGAACTAATAAGAGTCCAAAACAAGCATCTCCAAAAAAATAGAATGTTTTGTCTTCTCGTCCTACCTGCCCCTTTAATAAGGCAATAGGGAACCAAAATCTTGCGGAAAGCGGGGAGAGTAACTAGAAGCATGATAATGGGTGCAATTGAAGTGGACATGATGAAACTACGAACTAAATATGAGAATCTGTGGACGCTCATTCGAATAACTTGATGTTGAATCTACAGCCCCCCTCCCCCAGCTCTGGAACGGGTGGGACCTTGGGACGTATGGGTTTGGGTACAACTGCGTTGCAAATTGGTTTTACATGAAGGATATGTTGTACTCATAAAAATTATTACTTATTTTTAAAAAATGAAATAAATAAATAGATACAGTAAAAAGCAAGAGCAAGAATAAGATTGCACATTGATTGAGCCACATCCTAATATACTAAAATTCGATGAGTTATAATGATACTTTTTAAGTCACTCTAGGATAAGTATGGTGAACTAAGGTATCTACACGTTCCTGCAGGCTGAGAGAATGTAAATATGTTTTAGTTTCTATTCCCTTGAACGACGGCAGTCTGATACAGCCTGAAGTAGGTTATAGGTCGCCACAGCTTGCTACTCCTGCCATGAAAAGGTGGAACACTGCTCTCTTACCTTGAAAAATCTATGAGTGCATTATAGAGGATTAATGGCTGTGTTTAACCAAAGAATGCGAGTGGAAGAAAGATACTCTGACGGCCTTTTTCTTTTAATATTGTCTCCAACTGGTATTGGCAACTTATATAGATAACTTATCTCATATATAATAATGAACAATATATATAATATAATCAAATGCGGATTTGGAGATTTTTCTTTTTCCTTTCTCTTTTGCTTTCTTCTCTTCTCTTTCTTCTTTTTCTTTCTTTCTTTCTTGCTTTCTTTCTTTTTTTTACCACGATGTCATGATTTTCCCCCGAGGCAAGTGATTGAAGGCTCCTCCTTGGCAAGACCCACACTCGCTCCAATCACTGGGTCCCAAGCTCCCACAGTGATGCCACCCATAGATGAGGTTCCGCAAAACGTGGTGTGATACTCCTGGCATTGACATCTCCTGCTCTCCTCCATAACAGCCTGGATCAGTCCAACAAGGACAGCTACAGCTACTTGAAGAGGCTGAAATTCCAGTAAGCTGCAAACTCACTCCCAGCTGGATATAACATAAGTCTCCCAATCTACTGGGCATGTATAAGGTTCTGAAGGCATTCTCAATGTTTTGATAGACTGAAGTACAATTCTGCAGACCGTATTACTGTATTAGTGTCATTTCGGCTCCTAGACTTCTTTTGGATGCTTAAGGCCCACAGATTAGTGCATATTTAACTTCTTGATTTTTCTCGAGGTCAGTTGAAGATCCTAGGGTCTCAAGGGTCTTTTGGAAATCTAGCAGCATCCACCTGTGCATCTTGAAACATTCTTCCAGGTAGACTGAGATACCATGCATGAAAGTCCAGCTACTCTGAGATCACTACACTGCAAGGTAAGCTGGGGCTTTCCAGATGGCAGTCCTAACTGAACCTGGTTTTTCAATACATGTGAAAGATTATCCACAATGTAATCTGCAACAAAAAATTCTTATTTCCTTTTGTTCTTTAAAATATTAGATAAAGACCCTGGCCTGGGTGTGATGGTGCTGCATTTAATCCCAGCACTTCAGAGGCAAAGGCAGGGTGGATCGCTATGGGAGTTCAAGGCCGAGGAAGGAGAGAAAAGGAACCGTTGTTTCTATATAGTGAGTCCGGCTAAAGCTGGACTACAGGGAAACACTGTCCTCAAAAAAACAAAGAAAAAAAAAAAAAAAAGAAGTATACCCCCACTTGAAGAGCTGAGTTTTTAATTATAAAGTTTGAAAAAAATACGTAATCCTTCTGTATCCCCTAAAGCAATACAGCCCAATAAAAGTTTTCGCAAACTTATATCCTCCAAGTCTGTGACATGTCACACACCCTTTCCTCCCAGGTCCTCCCTGCTGTGTGCTGGCCACCAAACACATGCAGACCTTAAGTCTGCAGACAAGTTACCACTGAAGAATAATTTATATTTTCACATACGAGGGGCAGGCACTCATCCATGTCCATCACACCTTTCCAAACCATCAGGCCTTTCTTTCTCCCACATGAACTTCCGAAAATCTTTATCTGGACATGGTGCTGATTTCAACCCAGATCTGATGAGAGTAGACGCCCTTCGGTCTTTTCACTCCCTTCTCAGGAAGCATTAAATAAACTGGCACACACTGAGATTTGGAGTTTGTTTTTAAACTTCACCTCAAAAGAAGCTAAAGATCAGTCTAGTAGGAAAATTCCAATTTTTCAATTATTTTCATTTGGGATTTAATGAAAAACATCTTCATACACATGCACACCACACACACACCACACACATATATAATATATATATATATAATATACGTAATTAATATATGAGATATATATATATAAGAAGAGAGAGAGAGAGAGAGAGAAGAGAAGACATTGGATCTAAAGGAATGCCGTGCCAGTATTTCTTTTCCTTGAGACTTAGAACAGTCCAAATAGGTACGCATGGCTGCAATAGCCTCCCTGCAGTCAGGAGGTCTCTATTTTTAGCTTTTACAGTTTTGACATTCCTTACTCCAGCTCATTTCATTTTTTGGAACAATGTTGTTTGTTTTGTTTTTTTAACAAATTTTTCTTGAATTCTTGTGTATTTCATACAGAATATCTCAATCAATCTTAATTATCCTCACAGCTAGAACCTAAGGCAGTGCTTCAGGTAGGTCTTGAATCTTTTTGTTACTTACATGATATTTTTCTCCATCTGACAAATCAGTTTTGTGATAAATTTAAGCTGAAATATTCCAGAAGCTGAATTATCAAACTATTATAAATGAAGGATTTTCACCATTTTCTTTTGTTTTGATTTGATTTTATTTGATTCCATGGCCAAAAGGTTTTCTGAAGATCTCAAAAATTCTGTGACCTTCTCCCAGTTTAAATCAACGGGAAATTCCAGCAATGGTCAGATTAAAAATACGCAGCTGTTAAAGCGACGTATCAATGGCTTGTAGACTCTTCTGTGAGAAATTTTTTATGAGGGGGGGGGGGGGGGGGGGGATTATATTTAATTGAAAAACCATGTCCATCTTTTAGCAGTTTGTCTTAACGCCCTTTCAAGAAGTGAGTGTTCCCTCTCAAATCTCGGAATCGGAAAAATACAGTGCGGGGTCATCTCTTGCAGGGGGGAAGGGTCTCGAAAAAAAGAAAGGGATCGTATCTCATCTCTGCACGTCGTCCAAGGAAGGGGCAAAAAAATCTCGGCTCTCCATTCTCGAGAAGGGGAGGAAAAAAAGGAAAAAAAACGGTCTCGTCTCAGCGACGTCAACTACTCGTCCTCCCTCCATTCCCATCCCTCCCGCCCTCTCTTGTCCTGTTGTTTTTAGTCCATTTATTTGCATTTTTATGTTCCCAGACGTTCAAGTTTCCTTGTGTCCTCCTCTATTGCAGCTCTTACTTTTGAACAGAAAGTGGAAGTCCGTCCAACTTGGAGCCTGCAGCTCACCAAGCCATGTTAAGCTTGTCGCTTGGCTGGTAGCTGCCTTGTTGGCTGTGGAAAAACTGCAGGGAATCCACCTTACTCTGGGCCCTCCGGCCAGTAAACTGGGGGAAAAAACTTTTTTGTGTAAAAGCTTATCGTTCAAGAAAAATTTCGGTCCTCAATAGCTTGCACAACAGAAAGAAATTAAAATATCACCAGAGGCGGGGGATGCCGTGCTGTAAAACCATAAGCCAGTTCGTGGGTGGCTATGAATCTTTTTTCTTTTGGTGGGTTTCGAACAGGTCCTCCGCTGTAGCCCCGCTTTCCTGGAATTTGCTCTGTATAATAGGCTGGCCTTGAACTCAAACGAGATACGCAGGTGCACTCTGGCCTCCCAGGATTGGAAGGAATTAAAAAGGCGGGGCGACAAACAGAGCGGCCCGGACTTGCTATTCCGAAAGTGATATTGGCTGGGGCATATAGATAGGGGCTCATGTGTTCAACCTTCGATTCAAATGTGTTTTATTTGTGTTGTAAAGAATAAGCTTGATTTGCCTGGAATTAAGATATTGAAATAAGGGGTATCGCATATGTTTGTGATACGAGTCTTTCATTTTTGGGGTAGGACGAGGGGAATGAAGTGGTCGGAGGGTAGTGTACAAACGACACGGGGTGCAACAGAAGGCCCACATGAACGGAAATGTGAGGCATTCACACAAGGGTACAGGAAAGTGTTAATAAGTATTAAAAAAAAAGAATGCATAGATTAAATATAATAGTTAACCAGAAGGAAAAACTATGAGCGCATGGCATATTTAGCATGAACGGGTAAAGGAAAATTAAGACTGAGAAGTCGGAATAATGGAAACGGGGCGGGCGAAGGCGTCCCATGTGCACAATGAATCCTTCAAACAAACCGTCACAGATAAACTGGAATTGTTTTTGAAATTATGCAATAATGGTGGTACACATAGCAAGCTTTGGGATTGGACAACACAATAGAGAGATTAAGACCAATCATGGCAGTGTGAAGTTAGGGCTGTGTCAGGGGTTTTTTTAGTTAAAAGGCAACAGTTCTCAAAACTCAAATAACAGTAAATCTCAATCTATTCATCTAGAATTTTCAAAATTTCATTAACTTGAAAAAGCAATGATGCTTATCAATAGCAAATTATTCTCTACAATTATTAAAATATGCATACGTCCAATCAAATGTCGGTTAAATTTGTATTCAGAAACATTAAAAGCCAACAATTTAAGTAATGAAAAACATTACCATACTAACTTAATATAACGTTTTAGGGGAGTTATTTACCAGAAGAAAGAGGATCGTTACACAGCTTATCCGTATCCTTTCGACAGTGTAAGGGTAGATAGAGGTTCATAGGGTTGTTAGAGTATAGTAAAAGTAACAAGGAAAAAATGTGAACGTCCTAAGACAGATATCAGAGTTAACGCGACAGTTTAAAAAGTCCCTGGAGGACATAAAGGTGTCCTAGAGTACAGGGGGGGGTAAAGAAAATGACATGTGGGTAAGGGCAGGAATAATTTGGTTGGATCACAATACAATCTGGGAGGGAGACGCAACAACCGAACGAGGTAAGGGGAAGAAAGGCGTGATGATCAGGGAAAAATGGGCGTCGAGGACGTGAATATAGTATAAAGAAAATTCTGTCGCGGAAAACGGATAAACCGTTTCAGTAGAAAAACTTAAAAAGACGGAGAGAAAGATGCAAGAAATATATGGCAGAGGGCATGCTA
>VZQC01014940.1:704481-828514 GCA_009823505.1 Rhizomys pruinosus
GTGTTTCATGTTGTAGTCAATTTAGACTCTGTACAAAGCACTTGGCTGTCATTTCCTTTTCCTGAATATCATAAATGTGTTACTCCATTTTTATAGGATGTGAAGCTTCACCAATTGTGAGAATTACCTCCCTGGAGAGATGTAAACATATACACTCTCTCCTTATAAGATCCCCAAAACAAACCAAAATACAATTCCTCCAAAGTTCACTTTGGGGAACCAAAAAGTTTATTGGTCTTACTTACAGAGCCTGAGTGAGGGCCTGCTTACAGGAATGTGGGTGACCAAAAAGTAGCCACACCACTGGTTTACAACTTCCTCATAGCTGCATAGATGGGGTTTCCCCCTTCAGTTAACCTTACCCAATTTATATAATCTAGTTCCTCCCAGAAACTATGGGGCCACACATAATGAACTCACAATTATGTACAAATTGTTGGGAGGTGAGGAACAGTGGCCAGAATTTCAGGGGAGGATCCAGTGACCCTCCCTAGCCCTTCTTCAAGGAGACAATGTCAATAGTCAGCAGGATTGTTCCTGGTGGCCTTTTATAAGCAGCCACATCTGGTCTGATGAAGACAGTGGCTGTTTTGCCCAGAGGACTGTGTCCTACACTAGCTACTGACAAATCTAATTTCCTAATTTTATATTCACAAAAGTCATTTATTTTTTCTTGGATACTAAAATCATTTAAAAAAAAATCCTGCCTTCATTTAAAATAGACACACAGGGAGGCCCTGCCTCAAAAAGACCAAAAAAACAGACACATATATTGACATGCATCTTATTCCATGTAATTATCCTTTAACAAAGCTGTCAAAGTCATATATTGTAGTCTGTTTAGATTATATAAAGACAAGTATGCTCATGTTGAGAAATGTTTTTTTATTAAATGTGCACATTTATGAATAGTTTTGCTGATTGGTTCTTGAAATTTGAATAACATTGTTTTACTTGAAAACTTAGAAGAGCACAAATCAAAGTTACACAAATCAAAACTTTTAAAATAATAAAAATATCATTTGAAAGGAAAATTCTAAAATATTAGTTCCAACATTTATGTGTCATAAGTTTCTGTGGTCCTCCCCTCAAGAACCAAAGTCAATGGGGTAGAATTGGATGGATCCAGGAGTCTGTCATTTTAAAACAGCCTTCAGATTATCTTAATGCTCAACCAGGTTTGGAACAATTGTCTTGAATTTTTTAATATCAATTTTTAATAGTCTATTATGTTATCTGTATATCAAGTTATAATAATACAAGAACTTGTATTCCTTAAAGGTCATGAATGACCAAACCATGGACATTAAGAGTCTACAGAGTGTGGGACCATGGACAGGTCGCCTATATTTAGCTTCACTCACCCAGGGTTCAGGGAACTTTGTAGAATTAAGACTGATTGAGATGTTATGGATGAAATACACAAAATTCAATAAAATAAAAAAACCCAAATCCTTATATTTCTCCACCACATTTCTTAAAAATACTTTATTTATTATTTTTATTTTATGCGCATGAGTGTATTGGCTACATGTATGTAAGTGCACCCATGTCATGCGATGTCTGTGGAGGTCAGAAGAAGGCATTGGATCCTCTGGAACTGGAGTTACAGATGGTTGTTAGACACCTTTTGCGTGCTGAGATATGAACATGGGGCCTCTGCAAGAGCAGCCAGTGCTCTTAATTATTGAGCTGTCTCTCCAACCCCAGCACCGCACTTCTTTTGTTAATTTAAATGCCTTAAATATGATATCAGAACTGGATCCAGCTTTTATCACATTAAGATAATTGTATTGTGATTACAACTTGCCCTATGAATGTGTAGGTAGCAGTTTGGGGTTAATTCAAATAATGGTTTAACCTACGAGTCAAACCTCACTTTCATGCTGCCTTTCCTGAAGTGTGCTGAGACCATGCAGATCTGTTCTTCATTGCTCTCCATCCTGACCTGAGAGTGCATGCCTGGCCTTTGGATTACTATTTGCTCATGTCCCTCTAGTTTCCCTTAAATAGTAAGTTCTACTACTCAGGAGCCCTGGTAGGAGATAGGGCAGGTAGAAGGGGTATGTACATTGTTTCCTTACTTACCAGGTCACGGTGGTTTGTATTCATTGGACAAAGACCACAGCTCCTACAAGGCAGCCATTTTTATATAGCAACTATCCTTATGGGATTCTGGCTCTCTTTTGCCCTCTCAGGTTCAGCAGTAAGAACTGCTTTGCTTATTTTGTGGTGTTCAAGTACATGAATATAGATGCTCCTTAATTTACAGTGGATTAAAATTACAATTTATAGTAATTACTATTACTATAGTAATAGGTTTCCTGGATTACAACCCTAAGTACATTTAATATATCTCTCCTACCAAATTTCATAGCTAATCTAGTCTGCATTAAATGTGTTTAGAGTACATATCTAATACAAAGCCTATGTTACAATAACACGTTAAATGCATGGAGTTTACAGCATTTTATCTAAACAACCCACTAAGTATATCTTAGTCTTTGTTGTGATTATTATGTAGCCGACCAGAAGCTTNATTTATAGTAATTACTATTACTATAGTAATAGGTTTCCTGGATTACAACCCTAAGTACATTTAATATATCTCTCCTACCAAATTTCATAGCTAATCTAGTCTGCATTAAATGTGTTTAGAGTACATATCTAATACAAAGCCTATGTTACAATAACACGTTAAATGCATGGAGTTTACAGCATTTTATCTAAACAACCCACTAAGTATATCTTAGTCTTTGTTGTGATTATTATGTAGCCGACCAGAAGCTTGTCTCTCTCTTAATGTCCAGTGTCATGACAGAACACTGTATATGTTTAGGCTGACAAAATGTCAAGGTTTGAAATATGATTTTTTTTTACCACATATGTGGTACCCTAGTAAACATCTTGAAGTTGAACCAATATAAGTTGAGGATCAACCATTGTTGATTGGCTGTCATAAGTAGTGCTTTATTAAATTACTCTCCAATGTCCTAGTATGCGTCTGCTTCTTATCTATCCTGACTCTCATGAGTGGCAACATAGCCTAGAAGTTCAGGCTAGGCAATGAACTTCATTTGAAAGGAAAATCCTTTTGAAAAAGTTGGGATATTTCTAGTATTGTTTTATATCTGGGAAATGAGTTCTTTCATATCCTTCCATCAAAGTTGGTACATTCAGAGACATATTATGTAGCTTCTCAAAGTAGCTGATGATTCAAGGCTCTTGAATCATCACATACAGCATCCTTTCTCAGGTACTCTTTGAGGGTAGGGATTTTGAAATTAACAACCCTGAATATCTTCAGGTAGTTATTTTGAAATATATTTATAGAGTGCCTAGATTTATGGAGTAGGAAGTTGTGAACAGACAAAATTCCTTTCCTTGGGGGAGTTTATGTGGTACTGAAGAGCCTGAATATCAAAGAAATACATGAATAAGGAAATTTAAGACAGAGCTAAGGTCAATTAGAAAAGGTGAGAAGGGGGAAACTGGCAGGGAGCAAATGGGGTATAGGAGGCAGTGTTTTAGATAGAGAAGGCTGAGGCCGTTCTTTGCTATTATCTGAAATAAGATCAGTGTAGTCTGAAAACCAGGCACATACATAGAAAGCTTTATTTTTTGTTAGGAAAACTAAAATTTCTATTTATTTTATTCCCAGAGACTTGTTACACTCAGTTTCCATTAGTAGAAGCCACAGGATATTATGTTTTAAGGAAAGTGTCTTATATCTGAAAAGTACTTGTCTTTCACTTCAAAGGTTTGAATTTTTTAGACTAAGCAAGTAGCAGGTGACTTTGAGTTACACGCCAATTGCTTTTGTACAGTTGTCACCAGCATATCCAATGAAAAAATGCTTAAGGACGCAAAGATTTATTTTGGCTCGCGTTTCAGTGTGTGCTTGCTTGCGTTCATGCTCTTGAGCAGAACATGATGGGGGTGGGAGCACATGGCATGGAGGAGCTTCTGACTTCACATTGGACAGGAATCAGAGGATGAGGCAGGAACCAGAGACCAGATAGAACCTTCGAAGTTAGTGCTCCCACTTCTCCAACTAGGCCGCACTGTTTAATGTCTCCAGAACCTCTCAAAACAGTGCAACTAACTTGACATGAAGCATTGAACGCATGAACCTGTGGGGGTATTTCATATTAAAACCATAAGAGGTTGCACGATAGGGAGCATAGGTCAATCTGCCATCCACTCCTACCCAAATGAATAAATTCTAGTAAAGTCCCATGTTTCCCACACTCAGATAAACCATTAGAATATATGGTACTGCTTTGGTATATTGAGAAAAAAGTATCCCTCAAGGCTGGTGAATTAGGGGAAGGTATTTGAGAAGAGGAGAGAGCACTAGTTTTCAACCCCAATTTTCATTTGGGGTGGATACGTTAATGTAATGCTAAAATCACTCAGCTCTCTGATCTATCTCTGGACAATTCCATGAGGTGACTTGTTGAGTTCCTTAATATCATACAAGAATGATGCATGAGATACTATGAAATTGATGTTTCTTTTACTACTGCATATCCTGTTTGTTGCAAAATTCTACATGTGCAATTTATAAATATATAATGACATAAATAGTTGTATGCCTCCTAACAATGTTTCTGTCAATGACAGATCACATATACAACGGTGGTCTCATAAGATTATATTGCTTAGGGGTTGGAGAGATGGCTTAGTGGTTAAAAGCACTGACTGCTCTTGCAGAGAAACCAGGTTCAGTTCCCAGCACCTACATGATGGCTAACAACCATATGTAACTCCAATTCCAGAGGATCTGATGCCCTTTTCTGTCTTCTTTGGGTGCATTTACACACATGTAGATATAATGTACCCATAAAATAAATAAGAAATTATTTTAAAGATTATATTGCTTAGTGAAGTTGTAGCTGAGTTAGTATATGTATGTATATTTTATCATTATTAATCAAAGATAGAAACACTCTCTGAATGGTACATTTCTGAGAAAGTATTTCCATCATGAAGCAAGGCATAGTACTTGTGTGTACATGAATGGGTGTATGTGTATGTGTGCCTGTTTGTACTACTATAATTTTGAATATTTTTAGGAAAAATAAGCTTGCCTGTTGTTTCTTAGAAATTTTCATTGCCCTATTGCTTCATGTAACAGTGAATCCATGGCACTAATATAGATTTTTATGTGGTATTTTAATATGTATAGCTGTGTCCAGTATAGTGACTACATATGGTTATTGACCATTGAATTTTTTTCTCATTGAAATTCAAATTGAACTTTGCCCTAAATGTAAAAAGCACATCCAATTTTTAACTGAAAAATAGAATAAAATATTTTATTTATTACTACATTTTATAGATTGCTTACTGTTTTAAATTTAATAAAATGCGCCAATTGCTTTTGTACAGTTGTCACCAGCATATCCAATGAAAAAATGCTTAAGGACGCAAAGATTTATTTTGGCTCAGCGTTTCAGTGTGTGTCTTGCGCTTGCCGTTCATGCTCTTGAGAACAGACATGATGGGGGTGGGAGCACATGGATGAGGCTTCTGACTTCACATTGGACAGGAATCAGAGGATGAGGCAGGAACCAGGAGACCAGATAGAACCTTCGAAAGTTAGTGCTCCCACTTCTCCAACTAGGCCGCACTGTTTAATGTCTCCAGAACCTCTCAAAACAGTGCAACTAACTTGACATGAAGCATTGAACGCATGAACCTGCGGGGGTATTTCATATTAAAACCATAAAAGAGGTTTGAAAACGATAGGGAGCATAAGGTCAATCTGCCATCCACTCCTACCCAAATGAATATAATTCTATGTAAAGTCCCATGTTTCCAACACTCAGATAAACCATTAGAATAACTATGTACTGCTTTGGTATTATTGATGAAAAAAGTACTCCCTCAACGGCTGGTGAATTAGGGGAAGGTATTTGAGAAGAGGAGAGAAGCACTAGTTTTCAACCCAATTTTCATTTGGGGTGGAACGTTAATGTAATGCTAAAATCACTCAGCTCTCTGATCTATCTCTGGACAATTCCATGAGGTGACTTGTTGAGTTCCTTAATATCATACAAGAATGATGCATGACATACTATGAAATTGATGTTTCTTTTACTACTGCATATCCTGTTTGTTGCAAAATTCTACATGTGGCAAATTTATAAATATATAATGAACATAATAGTTGTTGCCTCCTAACAATGTTTCTGTCAATGACAGATCACATATACAACGGGGTCTCATAAGATTATAGTTGCTTAGGGTGTTGGACGAGATGGCTTAGTGGTTAAAAGCACTGAACTTGCTTTGCAGAAAACCAGGTTCAGTTTCCCAGCACCTACAATTGGTAACAAACATAGTGTAACTCCAATTCCAGGAGGATTCTGAAGCCGCTTTTCTGTCTTCTTTGGGGTGCATTTACACTAACCATTAAGATAAATGTATCCATAAATAAAGAATTAAATTTTAAAGATTATATTGCTTAGTGAAGTTGTAGCTGAGTTAGTATATGTATGTATATTTATCAATATGAACAAAGATAGAAACACTCTCTGAATGGTACATTTCTGAGAAAGTATTTCCATCATGAAGCAAGGCATAGTACTTGTGTGTACATGAATGGGTGTATGTGTATGTGTGCCTCGTGTTGTACTACTACTTCCATTTTGAATATTTTTAGGAAAAATAAGCTTGCCTAGTTGTTTCCTTTAGAAATTTCATTGCCCTACTATGCTTCATGTAACAAGTGAATCCATGGCACTAATAATAGATTTTTAATGTGGTTATTTTAATATGATATATGGCTGTGTCCAGTATAGTGACTACATATGGTTATTGCGCATTGAATTTTTTCTCATTTGAATATTAAATAGAACTTGCCCTATAATGGTAAAAAGCACAATCCAGATTTTTAAAACTGAAAAATAGAGATAAAAATTTTAATTTATTACTACACATTTTAAGATTGGCCTTACTGTTTTAAATTTAATAAAATGCCTAAATGTAAAATTTATCTGTTTCTTTTAAAAATAGGAAAATGTTAGAAAAAGTTGAAGATATATATTGTGCTCAAATTTGTGGCTTTCACATTTTTTTTAGTGTAGTTATTTCTCTTTTCCCACCTCTAGCCCCCGTGTTCCCGCTCAGAACTCCCATTCCCCCCCCCCGTCCCGCTCGTGCATTCTGTCCTGCCCACATGCTTTTTCCCTCTCTTCGATCTTTCTCCCTATTCTCCATGTGGAACGTGACTGTTTTGAGCAGAAGTTCACTGTTTCAGGGCAGTTCTTTATGCAGTATTTTCTGTTGTTTGTTGTTGTGTTCCAAAATGCATTATGTCCAACTGGTTTGTACAGAAGCTCAGGGGGCCCTACAAAAGAAGTACTTACAACTGGGTAATTGGCACTAAGCATCCACCGGCTGCGGGCATCACGCCACCTTACGTCGATTTTTTTTTGGTACTGTGTTACTTCCCTCAGCCTGATGTACCCTCTAAGCTCCAGCCATTTTCCTGCAAAAGCTCGTGATGTTCGTCTTTCTTTACTGCTGCATAGAACTCCATTGTTGTAGATATGTCGCAACAATTTTTAATCCATTCGTCAGTTGAGGGGCTTTAGGTTGGGTCCAGCTCTTTGCTATTGTGAAGAGAGCTGAAATAAACATGGCAGTGCATGTATAGTGTGGTGGCATAAGTCCTTGAGGGTACATGCCCAGGGAGTGGTATGGGTGGGTCGGGTGTCCAATTCATTCGTCCAAGTCTTTCCAAGGGTTCTCCACATGCTTTCCATAATGGCGTACCAGTTTACATTTCCCACCAGCAATGGATAGTGTTTCCCTTCCCCTTTCGCCCACAACCTCTCCAGCCACTTGGTATCATTCGTATTTGCTTGATCATGGCAGTCTTACTGGAGTAAGATGATTCTCTTAAAGTGTTTGTGATTTGCATTTCCTTAATGACTAGTGATTTTGAGCAGTTCTTGAGGTGGTTTCTCAGACATCGCTAATTCCTTAAATTCCGCGCTTGTGAAGTCTCGGTTCAGTTCTTTTCTCCATCTATTGAGCGGGTCGTTTGGTTTTTTTTTTTCTTGTTTTTTGGTAGTTTAATATATTTGTAAATCATGCTTTGTCAGATGTATCTTGCACAGTGAAGGTTTTCGCCCACTCTGTGGGATTTCTCTTCACTTCCTTGATTGTTTCTTTTTGATTGTTACAGAAGCTTTTGAGTTTGATGAGGTCCCATTTGTCAATTGTCGACCTTAATTCGTGTGCAGCTGCTTCTGAGTAGGAATCTTTTTCCTCGCCGATGTCTTGTAAGTCTGCTTCCAACCTTTTTCTCTCTTCTATCACCGCTTCAGAGTTTGGGAGTGTCACGTTAAGGTCTTTATCCATCTGGAGTTGAACTTTATGTACATCGAGAGTAGGGGTTTAATTTCAATTCTTCTACAAGTGTTGATCCAGTTTTGTTCAACACCCACTTGTGACGATGCTGTCTTTCTCCATTGTGGTTTCTTGGCCCCCTTGTCAATATGAAGAGGGCTGAAATTTGTATGTGCTCAGATTTGGATCTTCAGTTTTGGTGCCATTGGTCAACAGGTCTGTTTTTGTGCCAGTAGACCAGCTGTTTTTAATACTATAGCCCTGTAGTATAGTTTTTAACATATCTGGTCTAGAGATCCCTCCTGTGTAGCGCTTTTCACTCCGGAATTGATGTGGGCTATTCGGGGCCCCAGAAAAAAGAGATTTTTGTTTCTGTTTCTCTCCAAAATGATTTAAGAACTTTTGTTTCCAAGCCTGTGAAGAACTCTTGGGGATTTTGATGGGATGGCATTAAATCTATACAAGAGTTTTGGTAAAAATGGACATTTTTACACTGTGACTTTTCCCCATCCATGAGCATGTGAGTTTTTCCATCTTCTGAGGTCTTCGTCATTTCTTTCTTTAAGGGTTTTTTTTTTTTTTTTTTTTTTTTTTTTTTTTTTTTTTTTTTTTTTTTTTTTTTTTTTTTTTTTTTTTTTTTTTTTGCAGGCTATTGTGAGTAGGGACAGGTCTCTTTGAATTCTTTCTTCAGTTGCTTTTTCTTGGTGTAAAGAAAGGCCATTGATTTTCGAAGGTTAATTTTGTATCCGGCTGCCACTTTGCTGAAGCTGTTTATCGTTTCTAGGAGTTTTGTTGGTGGAGTTTTTAGCATCAAATCCCTTAAGTAAACAATCATATCATCAGTAACAAATAGGGATATTTTGACTTCTCTTTTTCCTATTTGTATCCTTGTAATATCCTTTCACGTGCCTTATTGCTCTAGCAAGTGTTTCAAGCACTGAATTGAAGAGGAGTGGGGATAAGGGGCAGCGCCGTGCCCGAGTTCTTACCTTTAAAGGGGATGTTTCCGTCATTTCCCCCATTTAGGATGATTATTGGCTGGGTGGGTTTCCTGTATATGTGCTTTTGATTACATTGAGGAATATCCCTCCAATCCAATTCCCTTCTAGGACCTTTAAGCATGAAGGGATGCTGGATTGTTTGTCCAAAGGCTTTTTTTCAGCATCAATTGCATGATGGTGTGGTTTTTTTTGAGTCGTTGATTCCGTTTATGTGTTTGATGATGTTTATTGATTTTCGTTGTTTGAACCATCCCTGGATCTGTGGTATGAATCCAACTTGGTCATATGGAATCTTCTTGATGGGGGTCTGTATGCGGATTTGCCAGTATCCTGTTAAGAATTGTGGCATCTGTGTTAATGAGGGAGATGGGTCTATAATTCCTCCTTTTTAGTTCTGTCTTTGCCTGGTTTTGGTAATTAGAGTGAGGTTGGCTTCAGAGAAGGAATTTGGGAGAGTTTCCCTCTATTGTATACTTCTAAACATTTCAGAAATAATGGTGGTTAGGTCCTTTTTGAAATGTTTTATAGAATTCTGCTGTGAACTGGCCCTGGGCCTGGGCTTTTTTTAGTTGGGAAGGCTTCTTACTACAAGTCCTCTATTTCTTCATATAGTAGGTCTGTTTAGGCTGCTGGTCTCCTCTTGGCCAGGCTTTGGTGATTCCCAAGATTTCAAGTATTCATCCATATCTTCTAGATTTTCAAACTTGGTTAGAAATATAGGGTCTTGGTAATATTCCCATATAGTTTCTGGATCTTTTTATTGTGTGTTGTGATATTCCCTTTTCATCACAGATTGTATTGATTTGGAGTTGGTTTCTCGTTCCTTCTTTCTTTTTTTTTAGTTTTTTTTTTTTTTGTCATTTTACATATTCTTATTATTTTCTTTTTTTTTTTTCCTTTTTTCCCTTAAGTTTTTTCTTGCTGCTTTGTGCCTTTCATACCTTTTTTCCCATTCAGTTCAGCTTCATTCCCCCTTTCCCCCCCCCCCCCCCCATCCCACGATCATGCCTTCTGCTTGCATAACTGTCCTGCATCTTTCTCTCAAGAAAAAAAAAAAAAAGAAAAAAAAAGTTTTGTTTTTTTTTTTTTTTTTTTCATTGTTAGCTATAAGGGATAATCCATGAGTACAAGGGATCCCTTCCATGCAAACCTATCTTCAGGCTGTTGTGTCCAAACCTCTACAGCCCCACAATCCAGTGGGGGGTGACGGTTGTTTGTTCAATCAAGTGTATGCAATGATGGTCCAGACTACATTGCTGTAGGAGCTTTCGCCATTCACCCCAATCGAGCCCTTACATTCTACCACAACCCCTCCTCCTTCCGCGAGTTGTTTTCCCTAGGCTTAGAAAAGGGTCAAACAGGTGAGGAAGTGTTAACTGGGATAGAGGTCGGTCTATCTTGTTATATTTTCGTTCAAAGAACCAACTTTTGGCTATCATTGATTTTTTTGTATTGTTTCTTTCCTTGTTTTTTTTCATTGATTTCTTTCTGCTCTGGATTTTTGTTATTTCTTTCCTTCCTGTCTGTTTGCGTTTAGGGTTCATCTTGTTGTTGCTCTCAAGTGCTTTTAGCTGTAGTGTTAGATCATCACTTGGGCTCTTTCTGTTTTTCTAATGTAGAAGCACCCAGGGCTATAAATTCCCTTTGGTCCCTCTTAGGACTGCGTTTAAGGTATCCCATAAGTTTTTGTTGTGTTGTAGTGTCCATTGTCATTCAAGTTCAGGAATGTTTTTATGTCTTATTTCTTTCTTTATCTCTGCCTTGACCCATTCATTATCCAGAGTGTGGTGTTTAAGTCTCCATGTGTTCTTGTAGCAGGAGGGCTTGTCCTGGTGTGGATGTGAAGCTTCATTGCACTGTGGTCATGACAGATGCATGAAATTATTTTCATCTTTTTGTATTTGTAGAGGTGTCCTTTCTTCTGTGTCCAGGAATGTGGTCAATTTTGGAGAAATGTTCCGTGGGTGCTTGAGTAGAAAGTGTATTCCTGGTATTAGGATGGAATATACGGTAGAGGTCCTTATGAGGTCCATTTGTTGTGTCATATCGTGCAGTTCAGATGTCTCTCTGTTTATTTTTGGCCTGTTGAACCCTATCCAAAGGACTCAGTGGGGTATTGAAATCTCCCAACTATGAGGGTGCTGGGGTTAGTCCTGTGACTTTGTGGTCCTGGAGAATTGTTCTTTCTAAAGTGTGGTGCACCAGAATTTGGGGCATATATAGTCATAATTGTGAAATCTTCATCCTTCTTGGTGGATTGTTCCTTGATGAAAATGTATGGCCTTCTTTGTCTCTTCTGATTTCTTCTTTTACTTTGAAGTCCTATTTTATATTAAAATATATATAATCCGATATTAAAATGCAACACCCTGCGTTCTTTTTGGTACCATTTGCTTGGAAATGTTTTTCCATCCTTCAACTTTAAGGTGGTGCCTGTCAGTGAAGGTAAGATGTGTTCCTTGCAGACGCATATCGATGGATTCTGGTTTCCTAATCCATCTCCCAGTCTATGTCGGTTGATTGGGGAATTTAGTTTCCATTAATATTGAAGGTTATGACTGACAAGTTTGTGTTGCTTCCTTTTTGCCCCTTATTATCCATTTGAGGTTTTGGTATATGTTTCTAAGTCTGCAGTTATGCTTTTATTGATTTCCGTCCTTCTAGGTGCCTGGGGTGGTTGCTCCTTTCTTCTGTTCTTTGGATTGCTTCAAGTATTCTCTGAAGGGTTGGTTTTCCGGACATGTGTTCTTGTCTTTCAAGTTGTTTTATGTCAGGGAAGATTTGTCCTCTCCTCCCCTCTCTCCTTCCACATATGAGTGACAGTTTGGCTGGGTATAGTAACCTGGGCTGCCATCCATTGTCCCTCAACACTGGGGATGCTTTTCTCAGGTTCTTCTTTCTTCTTCTTTTGCCTTCTGTTTGCTGTGAGAATTCCGTTGTTATTCTGATAGGTTGCTGTTCCCTTATCGGCACTTGTTGGTTTTGTCTCTTGTCCGCTTTAGAATTTTTGTCTTTGTTTTGGTGTCAAGCATTTTAACTATGTGTGGCGTGGAGAATTTCTTTTCTGATCTTGTCTGTGTTGGAGTTCTATGTGCTTCTTGTATTGGTATTGGTTGTCCTTTTTTAGTTTGTTGAAGTTTTCATCTATTATAGTCCTGTTGACAATCTGATCATACCTTTCTCTGGATTTCTTCTCCTTCCTCTATTCCTATGATGGCTGAGGTTTTGATCTTTTCATAGGTCGCACAGCTCCTGGTTGTTCCATTTTGTGTTTTTTTAAATTTTTCATAATCTTTTCCTTGAGGTTTTTAGTTGTTCGGTGTTGTCTCCAGGTCTGATATTCTTTGTTTCTGCTTCCATCCTTCCCTGCTTCTGAGGCTTTTTTCATTCCTTTCTCTTGAATGGATGAAAAGTGTTTGATTTTCCTTTTTCATTCCCTCTTCTGATTTCTTAGTGTTTCTATGCTTTTTGGAGCTTCTCGATCCTCTTTTTGTAGCTCTTTTTTTGCTGGTTGGTTTCTTTTTCTTTCTTTTTCCATGGGGATGCTTTTCAGTGTTTCTACTGATCCTGCCCGAGCTTGTCATTCTACTCTCTCTCGGTCTCATGCTCTTTTCTTAGTTCTTTAATTGTTCTTTATATTTTTTAGTTCTTTAAGTATGTTCCAATTGTGTTTCTGATACCTATGTCCTTGTCCCTGGGCATCCCCGGGGGTATCCCACTGCAGGAGGCATCCATAGGGTTGGTAAAGCTTGTGTGGGATTATCCTGCACCTTTCCAGGGTAGTCTCTTCTTCGTGATCCTGGCATATGGGCTTCTCCTTGCCTGTATTCCATGTGAGTCCTGATGTCTCTTCAATGTGTTGAAGGCGTGCTTTGCTTGCCTCCTTCATGATGCCTTACTCTTCGGAATCTCAGTTGGCGGGACATTCTTCCAAACATGCTTTTTCCTCTCTTAGTCCTTTCTCTATTTTCCATGTGGAAGTGACTGTTTTGAGCAGAAGTTCACTGTCAGTCAGTTCTTTATGCAGTATTTTCTGTTTTTGTTGTTGTTTCCAAAGCATTTGTCCAGCTGCTGTTTTAGAAGCTCAGGGGGCCCTACAAAAGTAAGTACTTACAACTGGGTAATTGGCACTAGCATCCCACACGCTGCGGGATCACCCACCTTACGTCGATTTTTTTCTTGGACTGTGTTACTTCACTCAGCACTGATATACTCTCTAGCTCAGCCATTTTCCTGCAAAACTTCGTGATGTCGTCGTCTTTCTTTACTGCTGCATAGAACTCCATGTGTGTAGATGTCCAACAATTTTCTAATCCATTTCGAGTTGAAGGGGCATTTAGGTTGGGTCCAGCTCTTTGCTAATTGTAAGAGAGTGAAATAAACATGGCAGTGCATGTATCTCAGTGGTGCATAAGTCTTGAGGGTACATGCCCAGGGAGTGGTATGGGTGGGTCGGGTGGCAAGTTCATTCGCCAAGTCTTTCCAAGGGTTCTCCGACATGCTTTCCATAATGGCTGTACAGTTTACATTCCCACCAGCATGGATGAGTGTTTCCCTCCCTTTCCCCACAACCCTCTCCAGCCACTTGGTATCATTTATTTCTTGAGCTCATGCCAAGTCTTACTGGAGTAAGACGGATCTTTAAAGTGGTTTTGATTTGCATTTCCTTCTAAGTGAAGTAGTGATTTGAGCAAGTCTTGAGGTGGTTTCTCAGACATCTCTAATTCCTAATCGCGCTTGTGAACTCTCGGTTCAGTTCTTTTTTCCATCTATTGAGCGGGTCGTGTTGTTTTCTTTTTTTTTTTTTTTGAGTAGTTTTAATAATTCTGAAATCATGCTTTGTCAGATGTATCTTGCACAGTGAAGGTTTTCGCCCACTCTGTGGATTTCTCTTCACTTCCTTGATTGTTTCCTTTTGATGTAACAGAAGCTTTTTGAGTTTGATGAGGTCCCATTTGTCAATTGTCCGACCTTAATTCGTGTGCAGCTGCTTCCTGATAGGAAGTCTTTTTCGCTACGCCTATGTCTTGTAGTCTGCTGCCAACTTTTTCTCTCTCTATCACCGTTCAGAGTGTTGGGAGTGTTTCCACGTTAGTCTTTTTAATCCATCTGGAGTTGACTTTGTACGGGTCGAGGTAGGGGTTCTAATTTCAATTCTTCTACAAGTGTTGATCCAGTTTGTGTTGCAACACCACTTTGAACGATGCTGTCTTTCTCCATTGTGGTTTCTTTGGCCCCCTTGCACATATGAAGGGGCGAAATTTGTATGTGCTCAGATTTGGAATCTTCAGTTTTTGTGCCATTGGTCAACAGGTCTGGTTTTTGGCCAGTAGACCAGGCTGTTTTTAATGACTATAGCCCTGTAAGTATAGTTTTAAATATCTTGGTATAGAGATCCCTCCTGTGTAGATCGCTTTTCACTCACGGATTGATTTGGCTATTCGGCAGAAAGAGATTTTTGTTTGTTCCGTCTCCAAAATGAATTTAAGGAACTTTTTTGTTTCAAGCCTGTGAAGAAACGCTTGGGGATTTTTGATGGGATGGCATTAATCTATACAAGAGTTTTGGTAGAAGAAGGACATTTTTACACTGTTTAATTTTCCCCAATCCATGAGCATGGTGAGTTTTTCCATCTTCTGAGGTCTTCCGTCAATTTTCTTTCTTTTTAAGGGTTATTTTTTGTTTAAGTTTTTGTGTTCTTTTGGTTTGGTTTTTGCTTTTTGGATTCTTTTGTTTTTTGTTTTTTTTGAGGCTATTGTGAGTGGACAGGTCTCTTTGAATTCTTTCTCAGTTGCTTGTTTTCTTGTGTAAAGAAAAGGCCATTGATTTTTCTGATTAAGTTTTGTATCCGCTGCCACTTTGCTTGAAGCTGTTAATCGTTCTAGGAGTTGTTGTTGGTGGAATTTTTTGTAGCATCGAATCCTTAAAGAAACAATCATATCATCAGTACAATAGGGATAGTTTTGACTTCCTCTTTTTCCAATTACTGTTCCTTGTAATATCCTTTTCCTGCCTTAATTGGCTCTAGCAAGTGTTTTCAAGCACTATAGTTGAAAGGAGTGGTGGATAAGGGGCAGCCCTGCCGAGTTCCTACCTTTTAAAGGGAATGTTTCCGTCATTTCCCCATGTAGGAATGATATGGGCTGGTGGGTTTCCTGTATATGGCTTGATTACTTGAGGAATGATTCCCCTCCATCCAATTCCCTTCTAGACTATAAGCAGGAAGGGAGTGCTGGATTTTGTCCAAAGGCTTTTTACAGCATCAATTGCATGATGTGTGGTTTTGTTTTATGTTGATTCCGTTATGTGTTTTGATGATGTTTTATGTGATTTTCGTATGTTTGAACCATTCCTGCTGGAGGGGGTGGCTGTGGATGATCCAACTTGGTCATAGGATATCTTCTTGATGTGGGGTCTGCTATGCATTTGTCAGTATCCTGTTAAGATTTGTGGCATCTGTGTATGAGGGAGATGGGTCTATAATTCTCGGCTTTTTTAGTTGCTGTCTTTGCCTGGTTTTGGTAATTAGAGTGATGTGGCTTCAAGAAGGAATTTGGGAGAGTTTCCCTCTGATTGTATACGTCTAAACAGTTTCAGAAATAAGGTTGTTAGTCTTTTTGAAATGATTTTATAGAATTCTGGTGCTGATGAAGCGTGGCTGGGCCTGGGCGGTTGGTGTTTTGAGTGGTGGGAAGGGAGCTTCCTGTAGCGGTACACATCGCGGGCTAGGGTGGGGGGGAGGTGTTCGTTCATAATTTAGTTGGGTGTAGGTCTGTGTTAAGGCTGCTGGTCTCCTCTTGAGCCATGCTTTGGTGATTCGCGCGGCGAGTGCTGTCAGATATTCATCCATGGAGTGGGGTTCATAGATTTGTCAAGACTGTGGGTAGTAAGAACATGGAAGTAGAGTCTTGGAATATTCCAGTAGTAGTTCTGTGATCTATATGTGTTTAAGGTGTCGATCTTCCTCGGGATATACACCTTTTCATCAACAGATTGTGAAATTGATTTGAAGAGTTAGGTTTTGTTCCCATCTTTCTATTTTTTTTATAATTAAGAAAGTAAAATAAGTTAAAAACAAAAAAAATTTTTTTTGTAATTTTACTATTTTATTATTTTCTTTTATTTTTTTTCCTTTTATTCTTTTAAAGTTAGTGTTTACTTGTGCGTTTGTGCCTTTCATCATACACTTTTTTCCACATTCAGTTCAGCTACATTCCCTTTCCCCCCCCCCCCCATCCCACATCCATGCTTCTGCGCATAACTGTCCTGCATCTTTCTCTCTTAGAAAAAAAAAAAAATTTTTTTTTTTTTTTTTTTTTCAATTGTTCGCTATAAGGGATAATCCATGAGTAACAAGCGATCCTTCATGCAAACACTGATCTGGCAGGCTGTTGTGCCCAAACCTTCTACACGCCCCCCAATCCAGTGGGGGGTGACTGTTGTTTGTTCAATCAAGTTATGCAAATGATGTCCAGACTCATTGCTGTAGTTTCGCCTTCACCCCAGATCGAAGCCCTTACATTCTACCAAACGCCCCCTCTTCCGCGATGTGTTTCCCTAGGCTTAGAAAAGGGTCAACAGGTGGAGAGAAGTGTTAACTGGGCTAGAGGTCAGGTCTCTCTTGTTATATTTTCTTCAAAGAAACCAACTTTTGGCTATCATTGATTTTTTGTATTGTTTCTTTCCGTTTTTTTTCATTGAATTTCTCTTTCGCTCTGGATTTTTGTTATTTCTTTCCTTCCTTGTCTGTTGCGTTAGGGTTCCATCTTGTTTTGGCCTCTCAAGTGCTTTTAGCTGTAGTGTTAGATCATCCTTGTGGCTCTTTCTGTTTTTCTAATGTAGAGCACCCAGGCTATAAATTTTGTCCCTCTTAGGACGCGTCGCTTTTAAGGTATCCCATAAGTTTTGTTGGTTGTAGTGCATTGTCATTCAGTTCAGGAAGGTTTTTATGTTTTCTTTCTTGATTCGTCTCCTTGACCCATTCATTATCACAGAGTGTGGTGTTTAGTCTTGTGTTTTTTTTTTTTTTTTGTACGATTGTCCTGGTGTGTTATTGAAGCTTCTTGCATTGTGGTCATGAAGAATGCATGAAATTGTTCAATCTTTTTGTATTTGTAGAGGTGTCCTTCTGTTGTCTCCAGGATGTGTGTCAATTTTGGAGAAATGTCCGTGGGTGCTTGAGTAGAAAGTGTATTCCCTGTATTAGGATGGAATATCGGTAGAGGTCCTTATGAGGTCCATTTGTGTAGTCATATCGTCAGTAATTCAGATGTCTCTCTGTTTATTTTTGCCTGTTGACCCTATCCAAAGGACTCAGTGGGGGGTATTGAAATCTCCAACTATGAGTGTGCTGGGTTAGTCTGTGAGTGTGTGGTCCTGGAGAATTGTCTTTTAAAGTTGGTGCACCAGAATTTGGGGCATATAATAGTCATAATTGTGAAACTCATCCTTCTTGGTGATTGTTACTTGATAGAAAATGATATGGCCTTCTTTGTCTCTTCTGATGTTCTTTTTACTTTGAAGTCTATTTTATTAATTAATCCGATATTAAAATGAACACCTCTGCGTCTTTTTGGGTACCATTTGCTTGTGATATTTTTTCCATCCTTTCACTTTAAGGTGGTCCTGTCCTGAAGGTAAGAGTGTTTCCTTGCAGACAGCATATCATGGATCGGTTCCTAGATCCATCTCCCGTCTATGTTTTGATTGGGGAATTTAGGGTCTCCATTAATATTGAAGGGTTATGACTGAAAGTTTGTGTTGCTTCCTTTTGCCCTTATTATCCATGATTGAGGTTTTGTGCTATTATGCTTTACCTTTGCAGTTTGGTCAGTTATGCTTTTATTGATTTCTCCTTCTAGTTGCCTGGGGTTGGTTGCGCCTTTCTTCTGTTCTTTGGATTGCTTCAAGTATTCTCTCGGAAGGGTTGGTTTTCCGGACATGTTTCTTTCTAAGTTGTTTATGTCAGGGAAGATTTGTCCTCTCCTCTCTCCCTTCCACATATGATTGACCAGTTTGCTGGGTATAGTAACCTGGGTTGCATCCATTGTCCCTCAACAACTGGGGTGCTTGTGCTCTCAGGTTCTTCTTTTTTTCTTTTGCCTTGTTGCTTGAGATGTCCGTTGTTATTCTGATAGGTTTGTTCCCTTATCGGCACTTGTTGGTTTTTCTCTTTGTCGTTTAAATTTTTTTTTGTTTTTTTTTTTTTTCTTTGGTGCAGCTTTTAACTATGATGTGGCGTGGAGAATTTCTTTGCCCCTCTGGATCTTGTCTGTTTGGAGTTCTATGTGCTTCTTGTATGTGGTATTGGTTTGTCCTTTTTTAGTTGTGTGAAGTTCATCTATTATATCCTGTTGACAATCTGACCAATACCTGTCAATCTGGAGGTTTCTTCCCTTCCTCTATTCCTATGATGGCGAGGTGTGATCTTTTCATGGTCCACAGCCCTGGTTGTTCCATTTTGTGTTTTTTTAAATTTTTCATAATCTTTTCCTTGAGGTTTTTATTTTTTTTTTTTTTTTTTCTTTTTCATTGATATTCTTTTTTCTGCTTCCATCCTTCACTTTCTGAGGCTTTTTTCATTCCTTTCGCTTGAATGGATGAAGTGTTTGATTTTCCTTTTTCATTCCCTCTTCTGATTTCTTTACTGTTTCTATTCTTTTTGGAGCTTCTCGATCCTCTTTTTGTAGCTCTTTTTTTGCTGTTGGTTTCTTTTTTTCTTTTTCACATGGGGATTGCTTTTTCAGTGTTTCGTACTATCCTTGCCCGAGCTTGTCATTCTCTCTCTCTCGTCTGTCTCATTAGTCTTTTCTTAGTTCTTTAATTTGTTCTTTATGATTTGTTTTTCTTTAAGTATGTTCACAATTGTGTTTCGATACCATGTCTGTGTCCCTGGGGCATCCCCGGGGGGTATCCCACGGCAGGAGTCATCCATAGGGTTGGTAAAGCTTGGTGTGGGATTAATTACCTGCCCTTTCCAGTGGTAGTCTCGTCTTCGTGATCCTGGCATATAGCTTCTCCGTTGCCGTATTCCATGTGAGTCCTGATGTCTACTTCACATGTGTTGAAGGCGTGCTTTGCTTGCCCCTTTCAGATCCTTCTTCGTAATCCCCTCAGTTGCNGGGGGGGGGGCGGGGGCACCTGTCGCTGGGCTCAGGAGATCTCAAAACTGTCTTCCCCTCTTCCTGCCGCTGGGCTCAGGAGATCTCCAAATTTGTGGCTTTCATAAAAAAATCTATATACGCATAAGTCTAAAGCATGTACCTTTTAATTATTTTAAATTTTTTATTTTTAAAAATATTTTGTTTATTTTTGTTTTATGTGTGTGAGTATATTCTCTGCATGTATGTAAGTATACCATGTAGTGTAGTGTACATGGAGGTCAAAAGAGGGTGTCAGATTCCCCTGGGACTGGAGTTAGGGAGAGTTGTTAGCTGCCATGTGGGTTCTGGGAACTGAACTCAGGTCTTCTGCAAAAGCAGCCAGTGCTCTTAACTGCTGAGCCATCTCTCCAGTCCCTTAATTATTCATTTTTAAAACTTCTTTGTTATGCTGTTCATCTGTGATGGCTCTAGGTCTTTTCTCATGATTTTGGTGGAAGCTGAAAAAGTTGGTATTATAAAAATAAAAATAATTCTTCACGAACAGGGTATAGAATAATAGTCCAGAGTCTACAATGGGACCTTTTATTAGAAATTAAGTCTGCTTTGGTAAAACCTACTTGTGGCTGCTCTAGTTATTGTTCTGAATTGCTGACTTCAAAGCCCTAACAAAGATACAAGGATGTTAAAATCTGAGTGTTCCCTATATATTAGCTCCCTTGGCCTGCTGCAGAACTGAGACATGTTCATCCATGTTGCACAGATAAAGAGTTGAAACCTGGACATTTTGAAAAGTGCTCTAACATTAGAATAAAATTGTAGGCTGTGCTGGATAGCTTTAGTGTCACCTTGACACACCTGGGTTGAGGGAGCCTCAAATGGGGAATTGGCTCCATTGGATTGGCCTGTGGCCACATCTGTGGAGTATTGTCTTGATTGTTGAGCAGTGTGGGAGGGCCCAGCCCACAATGGGTGGTGCCACCCTGGGCAGGTTGTGTACAGTATAAGAAGGCAGGCTGGGCATGGGCCAGGGGAGCAAGCCAGTGAACAGCATTCCTCCATGGCCTGTGCTTCAGCTCCTGCCTCCAGGTTCCTGCTCTGAGTTCCTGCCTTGGGCTCCCTAAGTGATGAACTGTGGCCCAGGAGATGTAAGCTGAATAAACCCTTTCCTCCCCAATTGGTGTTGGTCAGAGTGTTTTGTCACAGCAATGGAAGACAAACTAGAACATAGACCTTTCTACAAACACTTCTAACATAGTTGTTTCCCAGCTTTTAGCCTATTACATCTCCATGGTTATAGGCTGGCTGCAGTCTTTAGTCTGATGGACAACGTAGATCTATCAGTGGTGCAGAAGTACACTGTTTTTTCTTCTGCAAAACCAAGATGCCAAGATGTGGGAATTCTGTGGCACCTCTTCCCCTCCTTCCGTCATGTAGCTTCCTGCAGGCAGTAGTGGATTGAGATACATTGCCCAGTTTATTATGATGATAGTTTCCTATATGTGTGTTATTAGAAGCTGGTGGTTAGGATATGATAAATGATACACACTGGGAGAAATATGTATTTGTATGGTCTACTTAATCTTACCAAATCTAAATATGTTACTGTTTTCTTGGATTCTCGGGAGACATAAATTTTCCTGAAGCTTTTCTTTGGCTTTTTCTCAGATATTATTTTGAGGGAGGAATGAATGTAGTGGTACTTTTTATAAAAGTCTAAATATGTATACAAACATTTTAAATAATTGAAGATTTGTGTGAATTGGTGTGAAAAAAGTTTTGAAAGAGTATTTGTTTTTCTATCTAATATATAAAAAGACACTATTCTTTAGGGAATTATGGTGAGTTCCATATTTATTTTTTAATTTTTCATTTCTTCCTAAATATGACTAAACCATATAGATATGCTATGCACATGTATCTATTTGTGTGTATATCTTTAAATAATATTATTAGTCCAATACTTAGAGTTATGTGCCATTAATTTATTCATATTGTTTTTCCCAATCCAACCGATAAAGATCATTTGGAGTCTGGCATGCAGTAGATGATCCATGGAAAACTTCATGTACTTTGCATGAAATTCAAGAAAGTTTTGCATTCTGTCACCACATATGGATATCAATAACACATTTGATTTTTCTAAGAGCAGACCAAATCAAAAGCACCAATATTGCATTTTGGGTTTTACTCAATGTGAACTTCTTTACTGCTCCATTTCAAACTCTGCTGGGAATGATTTAATAATTCTTATTATGTTGCATATTTTCTGTTTCTGGAATGATTGTGCTGTTTGATAAATACTCAGCCTTCGCTCATTTATTTTGCATTACCATCTGGGTTTGGTGAGACCCTGAGCCTCCTGCATTTGCCTCTTAGCAAAGTTCCAGCAGTGGACCGTGGTCTGCTCTTTTCGACATTGCCACTTTAGGTCATGTTTTTCTTATTCCTCCCACATTTCTAGCTTTGTTCTGGCTGCACAGCAGTTGTGATGTATTGGTAAGCCCTGTGTTAGTGCCCAAAATGTACATTTTAGATGTGTTTCCCTTGCCCCAGAAAAGGTTGTTATTAGTATATTTGAAGGCTCTGGACTTGATGCCCAGGCCTTCTTTCCCTTTAGCCTGCAGTGTGCTCTTTCAGAACTCCTGCAAATTGATTTCCAGATAGGATTGAGGTTAATGTAACCGCAGCAGTGTATGTTTCCTTAATTTCAGTGTCTCTCCCAACTCCTTGACTCATTGTGACTTTCAAAAGTTTTTGAAGTCTTAGAAGAGAGATCTTAGTTAAATTATTTCGTAGTTCCTGCTTGAGAGGGGTGTTTGTGATTACTGCAGCGAGGTAGTTGCTTAGAGGCTTTTGAACTGTAGTATCTTTTTTTTTTTAATTATTTTTTATTGTGCTTGTGATTTCATAATTTTTTCCAATTCAGTTCAGGCTTTTTCCTTTCCTCCCCCCCACCCGCCACCCCATCTCCAGATCATGCATTCTGCCATAACTGTCCTGCAATCTTTCTCTCAGTTTTTTTTTTTCTTTCATTTTTAGCTATAAGTGATAATCAGAGTACAAGCATCCTTCATTGCAACCTATCGTAGGCTGTTGTGCCCAAACACCTACAGCCCCCCATCCAGTGGGGGGGTGACACAGGTTGTTTGTTCAATCAAGTTGATCAATGAGTGTCCCAGACTACATTGCTGTAGTTTCACCATTCACCCCAATCACAGCCCTTACATTCAACACACCCCCTCCTCCTCAGGTTGTTCCCTAGGCTTAGAAGGGGCACAGGTGGATGAGAGGTAAAACAGTCCACTCTCTCTGGGAGCTGTTGTGCTTGGACTCTGGTCAATTCCTGGCTGTTTCCTTTCATGGGCTGACAGTTTTCCAGGAATAACCTTTCGATCCTACTAATGAAGAACAAGCATAGATATATAGGTATTAAGCAGCACTAATAGTTATGGTAGGTTACTTTAGCATAGACACATGTTGGATATGTTAATCCATGAATTACAAATTTTCCCCCCTGTTAAATATGACAGGGTCTTACTGTGCTTATAACATCTCCTAACCTGTAGAGGATGTAGATGGGTTATTTCTCCAAGGGGAGAGCCAATAGCCAATTAGATTTGGGATATACAGGCACATGGCTGCCTCTGCTGCACAGTATTTCCAGGCAGGTGAGGTGTAGCTGGTGCTGACGGTGGAGTCTTGCTTGACTCAGGGAGACCCATATTTGCTTTATTGGTTTAGTGGCCTTTGGTAACACTCTCTGGCATTCCAGAGGCCATCTGTACACTTGCATGTGTGGTCTCAATACATCCCTCCCATGTTAACGTCAGGTCTTCGGCAGCAGGGTCTTATTGCCTCTCCTCCTGTAGGTATCCCAACTTAGAGGCAAGGAGCCCTTACCTTTTGTGGGGCCTTGGATCCCCTGGCCAACATCCACCTGGTAGAACAATCCATTGCTGATGTCAGAGCTCCTGTATTAATATATTTTGCCTGAGTGCATAGCCCTAGGACTTTAGTATTATATTTGCTTCTGAACAGAGAGTAATCCCTTCCACAGTTCCCATGTCTAGTAGTCAATTAAAGAAAGCAGTTTTACCGGTTTTATAAGAACTGTAGTATCTTAAAACAAGCAGATGTTCCAGATACCATTGTCTTGTTTGTCTTCTATTTAGGACAGACCCAGAGACTCTTAGTAACTAGAGGCTTTCTGTGAGGGACAAAGAGTTCAGCATCCGTGGCTACACTCAACAGCCTACTATGCTTTCAATAGTTTTTTTCTTTCTAGTAGGACCTAAAAATCCCCTTTCTTGTATAATATGATGATAGGACTTTTAGTCATTGTGGGGGGAAAACAGTAAGAACAGAGAACAATAATGACTGTATATAAGCTTTTAGAAATCAATCCGATATCTGCATCACAACAACTTCATAAGAGAATATTCTTCAGTAGGTTTGACTTTACATGTTGTCATCTTGTTTGCACTCTGGTGCCAGATGTCAGTAACAGAAAATTCAAGATGTGACCGAAAGTTCAATTATTAAAATGTTTGTGGCAATTAATATTTAACAACATTTGGGGGACTGGAGAGATGGTTTGGCAGTAAAGAGCACTGACACTGGTGCACCTACCTACATGAAGGCAGTACACTCAAACACATAAGAAGTAAAAAAAAATAAAATTAACATTTTGAACACCTTTTTATTCTAAATACACATGTATCAAGAGATAGCAAATTCCATTTTAAATGCCATTTTTAGAGAACTATTTAATTCTGTGTCCAATACCTACATCCCATAGAGCAACCATGTTCTTGGGCCATGGGGATGAATAAAGATAATATATGTCACAGGCCATGACTGTGTGAGAGAAAGTTGGTTAACCTGATCAGACAGGAAGCTAGCATCCTTGTTTGTTCCCCATGTAGCACTAGATCTGGTAACTGTGGAAGCTGACATGGAGAGGTGGTATTGCAGCACAGTGAAGTGTAAGGAAAGTGGACCTAGACTTCCAGCCCTGGAGTTCCAGCTCTTTTGAGTCCCAGCTCTGTGACTTGGGGCAAGTTCCTCAACTTGTTTGTGACTTTGCCACGTAATTTGTAAAGTGAAGATCATACTATGCCCTACAAATAGGATCTCTGTGAATATTATACAGATTAATTTATCTCAATCATTAGAACAGGGCAACAGAAATAATCCCTTAGTAAGGTGATAAATGTTGTCCCTAAGTATTGAAACTAATAACATGGGTGGGTGTGATGATGAATGCCTGTAGTACCAGCTACTCAGAAGGCTGAAATGTAAGGGGGGTTTGAGCCCAGAAGTTTGTGACCAGACTGAGTTATATAATTAGACCTAGTATTAAAAAATTATAATTAAAAATAAAATTAGCCGGGCATGGTGGCACATACCTTTAATCTCAGCACTCGGGAGGCAGAGGAAGGCTGGTCTACATAGTTATGAGCTCCAGGCCAGCTGGGACTAAAGGAAGACTCTGTCTCAAAAAATAAATAAATAAACAAAATTAGCATCAACATGACCATCCTTAGTACATTTCAAGTATTAGTATGCTGCAGATGCTCTGTCATACAGATCAGGGAGAGCATTTCTCAGACATGCTAGAGTGACAAGTTGTGACTCTTTAAGCAAACCTCACAGTAAGTTGATCACAGAGTCAGACAGAGAACCCAGGCTTCCTAATGCAGAGTCAGGTGCTGGACAGAGATGAGGATGGATGATGGCGAACAATGCCTTGGCTGTTCCCAGGTTGACCTTCCAGGTCCAAATGGAGACTCCAAAACAAACAAACATAAGTTCTTGTTTTTGTTACCCCGGGGTGGAAACTGCTTGAGACTTTGGGGAATTCAGCTCATTACTTTCAGTCTCTGACTGTCTTGGGCTTTTTTGCAACTGCGCTCCTGTCATGACTTTGTGGTTCTCCATCAAACACACATTTCACTCTCTACCCTAAAGTTTTCGTGAAGATTTTGTTTTCCATAGAAGTTTGGCTTTTCACTGAACTATACATGCTTTTGTAGATGCCTTTAAACAATGAAAACTAAAAGTCTTCAAAGAAAATAATTATAGAAACATTACAGGGTCTATCAATTTCATAATAATGATGCCCAGATGTTTTTTCTGTATAACTGTAGTCATTTAAAACTCCTATATTGCAATATATAGTTTTCATATTCTCTAGAAATCCCCCAAGTAGAGAGTAGACTGCTTAGCTGCCCTTGTTAAGGCAATGGCATGCTTAGTAATGATGGTTAATTTTAGAATCATAGAACTTCATATTTAAAAGCAGTCTTTGAGGACTTCATAAAAAAGTTTTAAAACATTTTTATCTATCATTTTTATTTTATGTGTTTGGGTGTATTGCCTGCATGCATGTAAGTACAACCATAGAAGGCGTTGGATTCTCCTGGAACTGGAGTTATCTATGGCTGTTAGCCATCATGTGGGTTCTGGGAATCGAACCCAGGTCCTCTGCAAGAACAGGTAGTGTTCCTAACTGCTGAGTCATCTTTCCAGCCCCAGAGAAAAAGCTTTTAAAGTTAAGTATTTTTATCGCTGGCTTGACACTATGGAAACAGCGTGATATGGGCTAACAGAAGCATGGAACAGGGCGGTCTCTTTTTTGTGTGTGTACCCCCGAGGGAAAACTTGAAAAAGAAGTTTAAAGCTGGGGTGTGGTGGCACAACGCTTTAATCCTAGCACTTTCCGATAGTTTGGGAGGCAGAGGCAGGAGGATTCTTTGTGAGTTTTAAGGCCAGCCCTGTCCTACAAGAGTGAATTCCAGGACCAGCTGGGGCTAACAGGGAGACCCTGTCTCAAAAAGACAAAAAAAAAAAAAAAAAAAAAAAAAAAAAAAAGTTTTAAGGTCTATTGGTCATCTTTCTAATACTTCTTTTGAGAAAAGACAAGGGTTTTCAATTGGAATAATGTTTGAGAAATGTAGATCAAGAGTAAGTTTTCTCATTTCACCCAAGAGGAAAAGAATGGTGATTAAAGCTCTGGGTTGGGGGTTTTTCCATAACCTAAAAGCCAAAAAACTTGGACAGATTAGAAGAAAGTTCTTCATTCTGAAGCCTCCAAATTTGCTTTTACTTTTTTTCACAACCCTGAAATCTTTTTCTGTTTCTAGTAATTTATGACAATACCATTCCTTAGGAAAACCCATGTTATATGAAAATCCAAGTTTATAAGCTGAAAATAATGATTAATTGCTTTACACAAAGCCAGAGTTCCAACAAACATTAAGCCAAAAGTTTTGATGATATAGTCAAGATTGGTATTAGTTTTAGAAATATCCTTGCAGTGAAATTTCTATCAGTAGATGACTATACTTTTAGTTTAAAACAATATTTTGATATTGGCTTTCAGAAGAAGAAATATGCTAATGTTTGTACTTAAGGCAAACACTGATTTCCTCCCTCCTTCCCTCTTTCCTTCCTTCCTTCTTTCCTTCCTTCCTTCCTTCCTTCCTTCCTTCCTTCCTTCCTTCCTTCCTTCCTTCCTTCCTTCCGACAGAATGTCAGTATGAACCCCAAGTTTACTTGCCAGTTGCTGTATAGCCTAGGCTGGCCTAGAAACTTCAACCCTTCTGCTTTAGTCTCTCAAGTGCTAAAATTATAGACATGCACCATATGAATGGCAACTTCCATTTTTCATATAGTTTCCCAAAACTAATATTATAAGGTTATTTTAAAAGATAAATATCAAGCATGGTGGCTCATGCCTTTAATCCCAGCACTCAAAGGGCAGAGGCAGGTGGATCTCTATGAGTTCAAGGCCAGCCTAGTCTACATACGAGTTCTAGGACAGCTGGAACTACAGGGAGACCCTGTCTCAAAAAGACCAAAAAAAAGAAAAAAAAAAGATAAAGATCAAAACATTAAGAATTAAAGGATGCGGCCAGGTGTGGTAGTACATTCCTTTAATCCCAGCACTCAGGAGGCAGAGGCAGGTAGATTTCTGTGTAATTGAGGACAGCCTGGTTTAGGTGGTGAGTTCCAGGCCTGCTTGGGCTACAGAGAGACTTTGTCTCAAAAATATTTTTTTTTTTTTACAAAAGGACCTTTAGTCCTTGCTTCATGTTTTTTGTTTGTTTGTTTGTTTTTGAGACAGGGTCTCCCTATAGCTCCAGCTGGCTTGAAACTCACTCTGAGCTCTACCTGCCTCTGCCTCCCAAGTGCTAGGATTAAAAGTTTACACCACCATGCCCGCTTAAAGACGGTTCTTAGCCACCATGTGGGTGCTGGGAATAGAACCTGGGTCCTCTGCAAGAGCAGTCAGTGCTCTTAACCTCTGACCCATCTCTCCAGCCCCTCATGTTTCTTTATAAACTTGATATGATACTTTATTTGTTTGAGTGTCTACTATGTGTTTGACTTTGTCTTTGGTGCTGTGGATGTAGTGGAATACGAAGCACAGCTACTACCCTCGGGATGCTTGTAGACTAGAAAAAAAGACTATCAAGAGATGATGAATTTTAATAAAGGGTAGTAAACGTGGATTAGTACTGGCAACTTCCAGAACACATACAAGGGGTACTGTCTTCTATGTCTCCATAAATGGTAGAGATAAGTTAGGAAAGCATCCTAAAGAAATAGTAACCTGAAATGAAACATTAAAGGCAAATAAACAAAGGCAGTTGGGGAGGAGTTGAGAGAGTTGCAGATCCACTTTAGAGAGAACAAAAAGCACACCCGAAAGTCCAAAGGCCACAGTGAGAAAGCACACAGGAGAGCTCTGTACCCTTGAAATCAGACTACAATGTGGAAAGACGTGGTAAGGGATGAGTCCTGAAGTATCCCTTATATCATGCTTAGGTCTTATCCCAGGGAGTTCTGTAAACTTAAGCAAGAACGAGTTTTCAAAAGACCAGTAGCTCTCATATGAGGGTGAGAAGACAAAAGTTAGGGAGTTAGCTGTACATTTATGTAGTAAATAAACCAGAGGAAAGTGGAGGTAGTGAGGAGTGGATACATTTAAGCACTATGAAGAAAATGGAAACAACAGGACTTAAGTTCTATCTGTGCCTAAATATGAGGATGAACTGAGCTGTCCCCAGAGTCTGACTTGTGCCACTGTGCTGGTTCATCTGTTTTCCTGAAGTAAGGCATGGGAGGGCAGTACGTGGATGATGGAATGATGCTGTCAGGGCTGAAATAATCAAATTTGGATTTCCATGGGTTAAACAAATGGAGATGATTCATGAGGAGCTTAATATGTTATGGAAAATCATCAAACAGGTGGTACAGAATGGAGACTCAGAGGAAATTATAGCTTGAGTAGAATGGCATATTGTTATAAAAAAAATCACCAGTATTGTATACAATTACTATGAGAATCACACACATACACACACACACACACACACACACAAGAACACACATATATATATATATATATATATACATATATATATGTATATATATATATATTCACTGAAGGCATGGGAAAACGGCTCCATAGGAGGGTGATTACTGTGTGAGAAAAAGGACCTGAGTTCAAATCCCCAGCACCCATGTAAAAATGCTAGGCATGGTCCTGTGTACCTAGAACCCCAGTGCTTGGGGAGCAGAGACAGGCAGATCACTGGAGTGCACACTGGCTAGTCAATCTAGCTGGAAAGTCAGTCAGAGACCCTCCCCCAGAGGAATAAGATGGAGAGTGATGGGGTAGGGCACCCGTTGTCCTCCTCTGGCCAGCACAAATGTGTGTGGGTGCAAGGTCGCACACACATGTACACATACACACACAATAAAGTTCATTGAAGATATTAGTATACTCATACATCTTATATAATGAACAATGCTTTCTTCAAATAATTAATATCCTCCTAATTTATCCTCTTTAGAAAGATTTTCAAAGTTAAAATTTCTTAAGTGATATATAAACAGTATTTTGATGTAGAAAGCGTCCCTGGACCAGAAAGTACATTATTGCTTTCTATTCTAAAAGGGAAACCAGAAAATAGGAGAGTTTAAGAAATGTCTTTGCAAACAGACGTCTTGGGTAAATTAGGTTTGTTGTTCTGATTTCATTTGTAAGGTCCTCCACTTGGAAGAAATTGGAGAGTGTTTTGGAAAGAACAATATGATATCAAATATAAGAATTTTCCCCCTAACTTAATAATTTTGCTGTTTTTGGAAATCAGAATAGACAGTTTCCTATGTCTTAGAGTCAGCTTCCAGCTAGCCATGTGGCAGTGAAAGCAAAAAATCTCCACGTTCTGCACTCTGTTTGTTCGCCAGCTTTAAAAACATATCAACAAGCTGAGAGGATCAAATTCACGTGTCTGTTTTTCTATGGCAAGTAAAGGTTACCCCTTAATGTATTATGGGGAAGAGATCATGAAGGCAGAAGGAGCAGGGAAAGCCTTTTCCCTGAGAGAAATTGCTTACATCTTAGCTTCTTCACTTGATCTGGTGAAAAAAAAAAACAAAAAACATGAGGATTGATTCATTGATGCTTTCCTGTCCTCCCCACAGTCATTTACCTCACGTTAACTGAGTTTAAAGATGGAACAATATTTACAGTCTTTAGATTTAATCTGTGTTAGGAAGGTTTTTCTAGTTTTGTGGGGGTGTTGTTGAGAGAATGGGAGTGCTCCTAATGCTTTACGCAAAAATGTATCCAATTCTTGTCATCTGCTAAATTTTGTATGATGTGCAAAAAATGGCAAAATTGATGTTTCTTATTCCCGCTGCGTGTTTATTTAGCTACACATTTAACCAACTACTGGGCTTGACTCTCATAAATTCTGCCAAAGTAGTATTACTAGGTTAGAAATGGGATTCACTTTTCTCCAATAGTTCAGAAAATTCTCGAGCTGGCAATTGTTGCTCCTACCTAATACTTTCTGTAGGTTAAATCTATGTGTTGTTAATAAATCATGACCATTTCCATACCAATTATTGCAACCATTTAATAGTCCATGTGGATTGATTTCACAGACACTAATTATAGACCCTGAAAATAATGAATTAATACTGAGACCTTTCCCCATTGAAAGCACTAACAGAAAATTAAAGGATCACCTTTTCCCCCTTCTTTAAAGAACAGCAAACCAAAGAGCACAGATAGACAACAATGTACACAGGCTCTAATAACTACGTTTCAAACCACTATCTCTTCTTCATTTAAATATGAGGAAAATCTGTCTTTATTGCCAAGTACCTCCATAGTACACATTCATATTTTTAGCCATTTAATCTCTGGACACCCATATAACTTTGAACTCAAATATTCAAATGAACACATCTTCCTTGTTAACACTTGTGGTGGTTTGAATGAGAAGGGTCTCCCATAGACTTACACATTTGGAAATTTGGTGCTCAGTTGGTGTTGTTGTTTGGAGTGTCCTAGAATCTTCAGGAGGTATAAGCTCAGTGGAGGAAGTGTGCCACTGGGGGTGGGCTTTGAGAGTTCAGAGCCTTGCCCCACCTTCAGTTCACTGTCTCTGCTTCCTGTGTGCAGTTCAAAATGTCTACTCTCTGCTTCTTGATCTATTTGCTGCCTCTCCCTCTCCCCCAACTAGAAGAAGAATAAGCCAAAATAAACTCTTCTCTACGTCGCCTTTGGTCATTGTGTTTTATCACAGCTACAGAAAGTAACTAATACAAACATACTTTAATTTTTAAATCAATTTTCTTTTTATTTAGTTGAACAAGCCTTAAACATAGGAAAATTCTTGACCCTTTACTGTGTCTCTCACACACATTAACCAGCCACTGAATGCTTAGAGATTTACTCTACCACTTAACTTTTTTTTTCTTTACATTTTTGTTTATTTTAAATTTTGTGTGTTTGAGTGTATTGCCTGCATGAGTGTATGTGCACCCATGTTCTGCAGGTTAGATCCCCTGGAACTGGAGTTACAGATAGTTGTTAATTGCCATGTGGCTGCAGGGAATCAAACCTGGGTCTTCTGTAAGAGCAGTCGGTGGTCTTAACTGCTGAGCCATTTCTCCAGTCTCTCTATCATTTAATTTTTTCTTAAGTTTTTTTTTTAATGAGATAGAGCTTCATGAGGCTCAGGCAGGTCTCACACTTGTTATATTGTTGGGGATGACCTGGAGTTCCTGATCTTCCTCCTCCACCTCCTGACTGCTGGGATGACCTGGAGTTCCTGATCTTCTTCCTCCACCTCCTGACTGCTGGGATCACATGGTTTGTGTTATCATGCACAGCCTTTTCTATCACATTCCTAATAATTGCAGCGAGGTGTGATGATGCATGCCTTTAATCCCTGAACTAGGGAAGTAGAGGAAAGTGACTATCTGAGATGGAGGCACCCTGCTCTACATAGTGAGTTCCAGGCCAGTGGGTGCTACAAGGACACCCTGTGTCCAAAAAACCAAGAACAAAATTTTAATTGCACTATTAATTGCTTTGTGTGTTTACTGTGATGCTCATATGGAGGTCAGAGGATGGCTTGCAGGTGTTGGTTCTCTCCACTGACCTTGTAGGTCCTGGGGATCAATCTTGTGTTTTCAGTCTTAGCAACAAGCACCTTTCACCCCTGCTGAGCCATCCTGCTGGCCAACATTCTTTCAGCTCTGTCTAATTCCAAAAGTCTGAGCTGAAGCCTCTATCTTTTCTCATCTTAGCTACTTTGCTTTTTCCATTTCTAGCCTTGTTTTCTTCCTCTTATTTGTAGACAATGGGAGGTAAATTTAATTATGCCATCTATTGCTATTCAAGTGCCTTCAGTAAGTCTCAAGATAGAATTTAAGCTTCTTACTCAGGATGAAAGGTCTTTCCTGTAATCTTATCCTGTAATCCCTTCCCTTAAAGAATAGATTAAATTTTATCATTGTATTGATTATTTTCTTATTTCTGTGACCAAATACTTAACAATGAACATCCTAAGGGAAGAAGGTTTAATTTGGTTTCAGGTGGAGGGGACTCAGCTCAGCATGGCAGGGGATACATGGTGGCAGGAACAAGAGGCTGCTCACACTTTCTGCAGTCAGGAAGCAGAGAGCATAGAGTGGAGTGAGGCAATACAACCTCAGGGCCTGACCCCCAAATCTCCACTTCCTCCTGAAGGTTGCATGAGCTCCCCAAACAGCATTACCAGCTGATGATCCAATGTTCAAACCTATGAACCAAGAGGTATATGTTACTTTTGGAATGTAACAATCATAACCAGCAAGTTATTTTAAATAGACACCAAGTCACTAACCTTTAGTGACTGTGTGCTCCAGCATCTGGCATGGCAGCTATCGCATGGAAGAGGCACAATAAACCTTTCTCTGGTGAGTCCAGACACTAAAAGACTAGATAGTAATAGGAGAAAACTTGGAGTGGAATACTCAGCAACATGGGTGACTCTCATGAGAAAGAGAAGCCAGGGGCTGGAGAGATAGCCTAGCAGTTAAGAGCACCGACTGCTCTTGCAGAGGACCTGGGTTCAATCCCCAGCACCCGCATGGCGGCTGAGAACTGTCTGTAACTCCAATTCCAGGAGAACTCCAGTTCCAGGGGAATCTGACACCCTCTTCTGACCTCCGCGGCATTGCACGACATGGGTGCACAGACCTGCATGCAGACCTAGGACATTCAAAACATACAAAAAGAAATTTAAAAAAAAAAAAGAAAAAAGAAAGAACAAAGAAAAGAGAAGCGCCAAACTGTGAACGTGTATCTGTGGATTCCACTTATGCATAATTGTGAAAGTAACAGTTTTCTTACAGTGATACAAGTCAAATCACAGAGGGGGGATAGATAGCAAAGGAACATGAGGATGCTTTTGGAGAGATGAATATATTCATTCCCATATTAGTTAGGGAAATGGTTTCATGAATTATGTTTGTGGTTGTGTATAGTATATTATATATTATCATATGTATATTTAAAAAATTTAAATACTAAAAATTTAAATAATAACATTGCAGTTTTGTTCAGTTAAATGATAAACAACTTCTTAAGGGAAGAGACTGTGGTTGACAAAGGTGCCTTCTTACATTTTTTGAGCTTCCTGCAGTGACTAGGAAAGGGAAGGAAGCTAGCGGTTCTAGAAGCAAAAATGGTTGGGGACCCCCCCCCACGTGTTTTCCCCCCCCAAACTGTTTTTTTTTTTTGCCCTTACTTAGACCACTATAGAGGGGCTTTGGCCTATTGTCCCCAACCACCCAACTTATCGTTTTTGTTTCTCACCTGAGTTCTGCTTAATAGCTATTCCCAGTCCCTCAGGCAGTGACATAATCAGTTGTTCCGGGGTATTGGAAGTAACCAAAACTGTGGCTCATGCCATTATGAATTATATTCTAGAAGAACCAAACAGTGCTTGTCAAAGAGCATATTCTCTGTCTGTGGGTGAGGGTAACAGGGAATAGATGGAAGTAATTTCAAAACCTATTACTCCTGGTATCTATGAGTCATAGAGTGCATGATTCTTTTAGGAAGGATAAAAAGGACAATACAGCATTAGTATCTTAGTAAGAAAATAACCCCACACTACTGAATTCATTTTGCTTTGTGTGGTTCTATACAAGTAGCAGAGGACTAAATTAGAACGGTGATGTTTAAGCCAGCCGGGGACAAAACAGACTGCTCTTTCCTTACACAGCACCTTCTTATTTCAAGAATATTCCTCAAGTTCTCTTATCTGGAGATAAAGACTTTTACTCCTTTTTTTTTTTTTTTTTTTTCTTTTTTTTTGGTCTTTCGCGACAGTGTCTCCCTGTAGCCCCCAGCTTGTCCTGGAACTCCACTCTGTAGACCAGGCTGGCCTTGAAACCTCAGAGAGATGCCCTGCATTTGCCTCCCGAAGGTGCTAGGATAGGATTAAAGGCGTTTTTTGCATGCACACCACGCCCAGCAAGACTTTTATCTTATAAGAGAAGGATTATAATTAAAAAAAACTCTTCTGTGTATGTGTGTGTGTGTGTGTGTCTGTGTTGTGTGTGTGTGTGTTTGTGTACGTGTTTGGGTGCATGTGGAGCCCAACGGTTGATGTCACATGTAGTTAAGCTGTAGTTTAGTTGCTGTACACCTTGGTTTTTTGAGACAGAGATTTTCCCTGGGATCTGGAGCTAAGGTAGCTGTGCAGTGAGCCTCAGACCTGCCTGTTCCACTTCCCCAGCACTGGGAGTACAAGAGCGTGCCCTATACTGCGTTTTTTACATGGGTTGTGAGGATTGAACTCAAGTTTCCATGTTTGCATGGCAAATCACTAACCCATTTCCCAAGCTGCTAAAAACTGAAACTCTTAAAAGAGTAAAATATATTTGAGACAATTAAGTTCAACAAAAGTGTAAGTCTTATCACCTTTTGCCATTTTGTGGGGAGTTAGAAATTAGGAAAGCACACAGTACTTAACTTCAGGAACGAAGAGAGGAATAAGAGAGGAATCGCGCCGGGCGTGGTGGCGCCCAGCCTTTAATCCTAGCACTTGGTGAGGCAGAGGCAGGCAGAAGAGACAGGCGGATCTTTGTTGAGTCAGGCCAGCCTTTCTACAAAGGTTGAAGTTCCAGGGACCAGGCTGGGGCTACAGGAGACCCTGTCTCGAAAAACTAAAAAAAAAAAAAAAAGAAGAGGAGAAATCTCACAAAAACACCAGAGAGAAGGCTAGAAGACAAGACGGCAAGGAGAGAGAAGGCTTAGAAAAAAGGCCGGCAAGGCGAGAGTTCTAGTTCTCTTGTAGCTTGCATTCCACATCCCCTGACTCTTTTTTTTTTTTTTTGAGACAGGTCTCTCTCTCTCTCTGTAGCTCCAGCTGGCCTGGAACTCACTATATAGACCAGGGCTGGCTTCAATCTCATAGAAATCTGCCTGCTCCACTTCCCAAGTGCTGGAATTAAAGGCATGCGCCACTGTACCTGGTTGTTCTTCACTTTTGTACTGACAAATGGGAGGTTAGTATACCTTATATCATTTCAGAAACTCTGAGCCCAAGGATGTGTCCAATATTTCTGGATGAAAATAGAGAACAATATATGGACATTTAATATATACTTACCTACCCAGATTAAAAAACATGACAGCCAGAAAAAAAAATTTCAGACTTAAGTCAGCCATATTTCTTGATCTTTGACTATATATTATACGGGCACTGAACTGAGAAATCTGGAAACAGCAAAAAAAAGGGAATAAGATAATTTCATACCCACAAGGAGCTTTAAGTAAGAACAAAAGATAATGCAAATGAGAGGACAGAAGACCAGAAGGAGATTAAGCATGGAAAAAACATCTGCAGAACATAGAAACATTTTCCTAAGCTGTTTTTCCTGTCAATATATAAATAGGATTGTTGAAGTTTGGGGCTGAACAGAGCCATATGGTGCTAGTTTGGAAGATGATTCCTGGCCGGGTTTTGAAGGAGGAGGTACATGGTTTGACAATGATGATCTATGAAGACTTCTGGACTCAGGGAATGTAGCAGTACAAGCAAGAGACTGTGAATGTGCCTGAAATGTGAAATATGTGTCAAGGATCAGATACTGGTGAAATGTAACTAGCGAGGGGTCTTGGAAGAATGGGTCAGAACATAAGCAACTACCAGAGAAATCAGCAAAATCATCACTAAAACTTGGCGGGAAATAATTGGCAAGCAGCAATGTGAATAGCATGATAAAGACGAGAGAGGGAGGGGCTGGAGAGATGGCCTAGCGGTTAAGAGCGCCGACCACTCTTACAGAGGACCCGGGTTCGATCCCCAGCACCCACATGGCGGCCGAGACCATCTGAAACTCCAATTCCAGGAGAACTCCAGTTCCAGGGGAATCCGACACCCTCTTCTGACCTCCGCGGCATTGCACGACACGGGTGCACAAACTTCCATGCAGACAGTACATTCATACACATACGGAAATAAATAAAATTAATGGAAAAAAAATAAAAAAAAAGAAGAGAGAGGGAGAGGGAGAAGAGAAAGGACAGAGTCAAGAAGAGAATTAGCTTTGATGGGTAAGTTGTCAGATAATGATCTTCTGTATGGAAAGTCTTAGACTTTTCTTATAGGAGGATTCTGCTGAAATTCAGAATCAGGTTGACTGCTTTTTCAATTAATTATCAGTAGAAAAGTAAGACGAAGGTGACAGTTCCAAGGAACACAGAATTGGAACTATATGGGTCCCCTGGAAAAAATTAAAGACTGCTATAAAGCATGAACGTCCAAAAATGAGAGCTTCTTCCCAAGGATGGAACTCTGCAAAGAATGTGCAGGAGGCTAAAGAGTCATATGATGTGCCCATGGTGACTCACGCCTGTAATCCTAGCACGAGGGAGGCCAGTGCAGGGAAGTTCCTTGAGTTTGAGGCTATCCTGAGCCTCAGAGTGAAACACCATGCATAACAAAAAAAAAAGGAGGGGGGGACAAAGTGACTTGTCTCTTATCTCTCAGGAAAGATCTAACTCTTTTCATCAAGAACTTTGAAACAATTCCTCATGCTCTCATCCATAGCCATTTCTCAGCCTGTTCCACTTGATACTGTGTTTAAGCTTCCAACCCATTATGATGCATGTGCCTGGGCACATTGTAAAATAATTGGATGCTCACTTATGGAGAGAGAAAACATTCCCTAAATCTTCTTTCCAGGCCACCTGTAAAACCAGTGACAGGGCAAGCTAAGTAAACAGGAAAGCCAGCATCCTCCGCTTCAGAAACCAAACACACAAGGAACGATTCTCTGGGAGGGTAGGTCAGTGAGGATCCACATATGAATAACACACAAGGAATGATTCTCTGGGAAGGTAGGTCAGTGAGGATCCACATATGAACAACACACAAGGAATGATTCTCTGGGAGGGTAGGTCAGTGAGGATCCACATATGAACATCTGCTTTTCTCTGCCTTCCTTCTTCCTTATGCATAAATCCTTGACTTTATTCTTTGCTTATGTGGAGAAGTTCCAATTATTAATGATGTAATGGAGGATCATTTAGCAGATGTGTCTGCGCTGTGCTTCATATTTTTTTCCCAAGTAGAGGTAGGAATGGGTAGAAAAGTAAAGCAATCTGATGCATTGATCAAAGTGTATGCCAAATAATACATCAGAATGTCTTAAGCATTTTAGAATGTTTTGGAATTCAGAAAATATCCCATTTTGTTGCTAAACCTCGTACATGTATGATGAGGTTAAACAGAACAGGTGAATTTTAAGACTCCAGCAAACAGAAAGGATACATTTTACATATTACATGGGAAGAATTGGCTTGGGCCTCTGGATCTCACTTCATATTCTTGATCTGCAGTTAATTTCTGATTATAGTACAGTCTTGGCAGAAGAATCCAACTCACTAACAGTGTTAAAAAAAAGAAGTCTGGCATTTCCCGTTGGTTGGGAGCTGTTTGGCTCTCTGCATTAGTATTTAGTGTTATCATTGGCCAACCACCTTTGCTGGGTAGAAAAATACTGGTGCAAATTTTACTGGCGATGTGGGAGTAGAAGTCATAAAAATTCTCAATTTCCCTTTTAAAAACCTAACTCATTTGTCCAAGAGGAATGAATACAGAAGGACAAGAGATTTTAAACTTCCCGTACATCTGGGTATGGCAGTGTATTTTGACTCCAAGCACAATAAAACAACCTTACTTGCTGGTGGTATATGACATAATGACCCAAATATGTTTTTAAAAAATCATTTATTGCTGTACATAAACAGCAAAGTTAGCGCAAGGGATGATAAAATAACACGGGTAATTCTTCCTTTAGCTGGGAACCATTGGCGGCCCATTAGGATTCCAGATGTAGCTGTGTGTGCTTTTCCATTTGTTTTCCAATGTCTAGTGCTTATGCCCTTGGTACCTTGACGGTGGTTGTCAAGCATGTTGGCTTTTCAGCTTGAGGTCTTCCTTGGAGAAACACACTGATCGGGCCCTGGGCTATAAAGCACACTATTGTCTTGGGCCCAGTTTGTTGAGAATATGAGACCCAGGGCAGCCTTCTGCCAAAGGTCAAATACCAGCATGACCTAAGTTCCTCAAATCAACACTAGACCTCCCCAAATAAGAGACACTTCAACTCTTCTTGCAGAAAAAAATGTGGTTTTATATTTTTATTGCTGTAATAACCAGGGTTGTTATTTGCTGCAATACAAATAAATGCAAATGTATTTCAACAAGCTACCTATTATGGTCATTTATGAAAAGTGGATCACAAAGCCAGAGACTTCAAAATGAAAATAAATTTTATTCCAGTGTTTTGGGCATTGCCACAGAAGGAGATTCCACATCCAGAAGCAATTCTAAGAAACAACAGCAGAGGACAGTTGTAAAACTGTGCTGTACAGATAGAATCATTATATTTTAGGCAGAGAAAGCAAGCAGCTAAAAATAGGACCATAGCTAATTTAGCTAAACTCCCGACTGCCAAAAATGCATGTCTGAAATCAGGTGGGTATTTCTTTATGAGTCACTTAGCCAAATATAAAATTTATAGCCTAGTCTTGTGCAGACTCTAGCAAAGATTCAGAGCATCAGTTTATTACAAGGCTACTATTAAGGATGCTTAAAATTCCCCAGCTTTGCACTCCTCACCCCAGGGGTCTAGCCTTAGCTAGTTTTGCTTGGGTCTGGCCCAAGTGTTCCTATTAGGCAGGGACTTAAGTATTCAACAGTACAGTTAGGCTTTTTTCTGTGGAGCTGAATGCACTTCCTCCTGGGGAACTCAGCTCACCCCTCCTGTGTCCAACAACAGCAGCTTCCCTTCGCCTCTTACCACTTTTCACCTGTGTCCTGGCTTAGCAAATCAAGAGAAATAATGCTTAAAGCAAACAAAATAAATAGCAGATGGCTGAGAGTACTCTGGGATGAATAAATTATGGCTGCCGAGGAGAAAAGTGAGCTTGTGGATGCACACGGGTGTATTTGTCGATGACATACAGGATGCTCAGCACACTGACCTCAACATGTACCAAGCCCACCACCATTAATCACTCCACATAATGTAAGCCAGAAATTTAAAGAGCCCAGGGGATCAGTGGCCCCGCGGAGTGGGAGAGGGAGCATAGTGGGAGAGGGAGCTGAGAAAGTGAACAAGAGGGAAAAGAAAAACAAAATGCAAAAGTAGCTCCAGACAAAATGGCAGTTACTTCTTAGCACCCTAGAAAGACAATGGGTTTTGGATAAACTTTATGTTATGCTGAATCAGACAGATGGATGATAGTCATCTGAAGACCCCCCCCCCCAGACAGTAGGATCATTCTCTCTGAAATACTGAAGTAATTATCCCTATCCTATATCAAGGTGTCATTTGGGGGAATATTTCTAAGTTGTTAAATGGAATACAAGTGCTCAATGTCTTAGAAATCAAATATTTTATCAAATCTATCACCAAGAATAAGGAATGGGATAACCTTCAATACAAAATTCCTTTTCTACTTTTGGTATTAAATATAATCCTTATTAATAATTTAAAAATATGAAACAATTGGTATTCCTCCCATTCGTATCCATCCATGGTCTCTTCATCTCAGTTAAATGACATTTCTTACAGCTACATTTCTAGAGTAATAGGATGAGGATATGTTTATATCCATTAATCAACTCTGGATTGTTCCATCAAAGTATTAAAATAAAGGATGAGGGAGTTTGAAAATCATAATCAATAAATAACAAATTTATGGTAGCCTCACTGACTGATTTTCATAAGGTGTATGTATTTTGTTATAGGTCTTACAGTGATGGATGTTCTTTTGAGAACAGTTTGTGGATAGACTGTGTCAGTTACCAAACACCCAGCCTTTCTCCTTGCTACTTATCTGAGATAAAAACATTGAGGTGAAAATAGGTCAAATGTCCACCAACAGATGGACATATTTTTTAAAGTTTTATGTATAAGTACTTAGAAGTATTGCACCTTAATAAAAGTAGAAAAATGCTGTCACAAGCTGCAAGATTGTTGAACTTAGAAGACATTATGCTAAGTGAAATAAGTCAGTCACAAAGAGACAGATACTGCATAATTATAACAGATATGTTGGTAAAATTTATAGTGAAAGAAGGTACAATTGCAATTTCCAGGGGCTGAAGCCCAAGAACTTATTTCAGGAGCTCACAATGCTCCCTTATATATCTTGTCATATAACAAATAGTGTGTGTAATTTATATGTTATATTTTCTGTAGTTCTTCAGTTTCTTCAAATAAAGATGCGGATAGCTATGTGGGAAAGGCGAAGGGGATAGCCTGCCACCACAGGAATAGGAATATTGAAACTGAGCAAACCCTTGTAACTGGACTTGGTATTGCTGAGGAAGTGCAAAAGAGAAGAGCTCCAAAATTTGATAGGTTCAATTCCTGGATGGACTGTACCTAGTAGGTATGGTTTATAGAATAGGAAGGTTGATATGCCATTGTTCCACATTCCTTCTGACATCTAGTTAAGAACTCCCGGTGTTAGTTAGCTTCCCATTGCTGTGACAAAATACCCAAGAAAATCACCTTAAAAAGACAATTTATCTTGGGTCGAGATTTCATAAGCTTCAGACCATGTTCAGTTAGTCTTATTGTGGTGATATGTGGCAAGGCAAAACATCATGGAAGGAGGCAGGGGAAAGTGGTAGACCAAAGCTGCCCATTTTGTGAGGTCATGGGGCAGCAAATGGAGGACAGGAATGAGCAGGGATCATGTCATCCCTTTAAAGAGCAGATCTTCATGATCTAACCTCTTTCCATTAGGTTCCACCTTCTGAAACTTCTACCAACTCCCAATACTGTTATGTGCTGAGGAGCAAGCCTTTAAAGCAGGGCTTTGGGTGATATTCTATATCCAAACTACAGTACTGCCTGTGATACAAAATAACCTGTAAATTATAGTAGAACAGGTTTCTAAAGGATTTCTAGGTCTTCTAATAAAGCTGGAAGCTGGTGATTTATATCACATAGCCTCCTTATGTTATAAAATTTGAAAACTGGACATGAAAATAATATTTAAAAAAGATAATTTGGGGGCTGGAGAGATGGCCTAGCAGTTAAGAGTGCCGACTGCTCTTGTAGAGGACCCAGGTTCGATCCCCAGCACCCACATGGCGGCTGAGAACCGTCTTTAACTTCAGTTCCAGGGGAATCCAACACCCTCTTCTGACCTCCGCGGCATTGCATGACATGGGTGCACAAACCTACATGTGGACAGTACATTCATACACATAAAAAAATAAATAAAATAAAATAAAAATTTTTTAAAAACAAGATAATTTGAACTAAGAATTTACTTAGTTCCTTTGAGGCAAGGAGAAAAATTGAAAAAGAGCAATAGAAAAAACATATTTGGAAAATATGCTTTGAAATGGTTGAATGCAAGGCTGTAAACTGAGTAAATTTAATAAGTACTGCTCAACTTTCAAGTGAAAATATTCTTCAGGATAGTTCATGTAGTCCATCTATCTGGTTTCATCTTGTTTCCTGTCTCCATTCAAAATGTCATCTTAGTCCTTAGTAACCATGTCCAGAAAGGCTTGCTGCTTTGAAAAGCTTGGAATTGTGGGAAAGTAGTTCTGTGTTAGGATCCTAAGGAGAACAGGAAAGATATTTAAAATATTCCAGTCTTTGGAAATCTCCATCTCCTGCTCCTTCTCAGGAAAAAAAAAATGATGTCAATGAAACAAAGGAAGTAGAAAGTGCCCTTAAGTGTTGGATTCTGCCTCTTAACCAGATTCTTATTTAAATAAATGCTTCAAAACCAACTTGGAAAGGATTCCGAATCTCAGGCAACCACACAGAAGTGTCTGACCACTTTGAGCTATCTATGTCAATTAAATTACTGAGCTTTAGAGACCCTTTACCAATTCTTTAGAAGAAAATCCATGACCTTGGCCTAAATTCAGCCTGATCAATTAATTAGAGGTACCATTGGTTATTGGACTATTTAGCAGTGACCACCCCCTGATGACAGGTGGGTGGTCACTGCTAAATAGTCATTGCCATTACCATTAGTGTCATTTTCTCCCTTTCTACAATAAGCAAGTACTTTCTGAAGCAAAGCACAAGGTCAGTTACATAAAAAATGATATAGAATACAGAGAAGGGGCAATATAAGAAAAGTACGAGTTAAGGAAATAGTCATGATAAGGTTGACAACTAAGTGATTATTCAAAGGGCGAGTTCTCAAAAGGAGGAAACCAGAAAGAAATGGGGCTGAGAAGAAGCTTTTCAGATTGAGGAGAATGAGATTTCAGGGCAGGAGGCTGTCCTGTTAGTATTGGTAATTTTTGCCAGTCTGATACTATCAATGGAAGCATCTACAAAGGATGCACTAGAGCTAGACCTTGTAATTTGGCATAATGATTAAAATGCTGTTTGACAATGTACAGTTTTATTTGGGTTATTATATATATATATATATTTTTTTTTTTTTTTTTTTTTGGTCTTTTCGAGACAGGGTCTCCCCGTAGCCCCAGCTGTCCTGGAACTCACTCTGTAGAGCAGGCTGGCCTTGAACTCTGCCTTCCTCTGCCTCCCAAGTGCTAGGATTAAAGGCGTGTGCCACCACGCCTGGCTGGGTCAATGATATTTACCTATTCACAAAGACTTATTCAGTAAGAACCACAGGCCTTTTGTTTCCTGAAGAGAAAATACTGGCTGTGCAGAGTGGTTCTACTACTTTGCTGTTACTGCCTTGGACTGCAGGCTTCTAAGAACATAGACTGGTTCCATGTACCCTATCATTTTTAAGGATCTTAGTTATTAGTCCTAAGTGTTTGAAAGGTAAAACTGAAACCTTCCTTCTAATTTTTTTTTTTTTTACTGAGTTTCTCCCTAATCCTTTAGTAAACTGTAGGCTATCTGTCTAGTTTTACAGAGAAATTTCTAAATGGCAACCCAAAGCATGATATGTTCTTCTATTTAAGAAATGTTGAATCAACGTTTGGGAGATAAGAAACACAGCTTTTATTTTGTTGTTCTGATGTGCTCGAAAGCACTAGTTGGCTAATCGGCAAGAACTGGTGAGAAATATTACTTAGATTGGGAAAGCTACAAAACTAGATCCCACTGGAAAGGTAAAAATGTCATGCTTTGTGTTCAGCAATAATAATTATAAGAAGAACATCTGAGACTTTTCCCTGAGCTTCAAACCACCTAAGTATAATTTCCTTAAAATATTAATTTTTCAATATAATCTTTTCTGTCTTTCACTAGGAAGAGAGTTGAAGGACACAAGTGAATTGAAATGCTCACTAAAGATGTCACTATTGAAGAAATGTCCTATAACAGTATTTTGCTACTGCCTGAAAAATATTTTTATGTTGTTATATTCTTATATTGGTATATTGTTGTGTTGATATATATCCATATCTATCTATCTATCTATCATATCTATCTATCTATCTATCTATCTATCTATCTATCTATCATCTATCTATCTATCATCTATCTATCTATCATCTATCTATCTATCTATCTATCTATCTATCATCTATCTATGCTGGGGATTGTGCTGCTCTATCACTAAGCTATTTTTCCAGCCTACAAATATGTACATTTAAGCACAGCCGGACAAGAGACCAAGAAATCCAGCCTCTATTTTCTTTTTTTTTATTATCATTTATTTTTATGTGTATGAATGTACCGTCTGCATGTAGGTTTGTGCACCCATGTCGTGCAATGCCGTGGAGGTCAGAAGAGGGTCTCAGATTCCCCTGGAACTGGAGTTCTCCTGGAACTGGAGTTACAGACGGTTCTCAGCCACCATGTGGGTGTTGGGGATTGAACCCAGGTCCTCTGCAAGAGCAGTTGGCACTCTTAACCGCTAGGCTATCTCTCCAGCCCCCAGCTTCTATTTTCTATAGGAATTTAATGTGCCGATCAGAAAATAAATGGAAATCTTGAACAAATAATTATTGGAGGTGTATGTGTGTGTGTGTGTGTGTGTGTGTGTGTGTGTAACTAGAGATTGAATCTAGGGCTTTGTACATCCTAGGCAAGTGTTCTACCACTGTACTATACTCCCAACCAATTGTGTTTCATTATGTGTATATCTGCATGTCTATGTGTGGGTATGTGAATGTGAAGACATGTTTACCCTCACTACAGAGGCATTCCCCCAACCTCTGGAGCTGGAGTTACAAGCAGTTGTAATTATGTGTATATCTGCATGTCTATGTGTGAGTATGTGAACGTGAATACATGTTTACCTCACTACAGAGTCATTGCCCCCCAACCTCTGGAGCTGGAGTTACAAGCAGTTGTGAGTTGCCAAACCTGGGTGCTTGGAACTGAACTCAGGACCACCACAAGATCAGTAGGTGCTCTCAAGTGCTGAGCCATCTTTCCACACCCCTGGATGGGTGTTTTAAAAACCTATCACTAATCCACCATTGATTTGTTAGGCAAGTGGAGGCAAAAATAGAATGCTTAAGTAAAAGGAGAATGATACAAATGATGTTGATAGAGGAATGAGAAACAAATGGTCATAAATAAAAATGGAATTTGGAAAAATGTAATTTGAAGTAAACTTACATATTTTGTTTTATTCTGAATAGTGATTATCATAGAAATCTCTTCATCAAGCACATATTTTTTGCTATTTGTTTAAAGGAATTGTTTTTCTTCTTAACCATTAATGGTATGCCAAAGTTTCATTGAAAAACATTTATACTGCTAGACTTCTCTGGGGGTGCTGAAGAGGTAGCTGTTTTTTAAAAATTTCTCTTCATAAAAAGGCCTCTATATAAAAATTATCTTTACCATCATGTGCATATTGGGCTATATCATTTTAGTAACATTTGAAAAGTTAAAATATTTTATCGACATATTACTAGAGTTTATTACTATAATGTAATTATGTATTGTGTAATTATGTCTTGGAAGATTTAATCAATTGGTATTTGAAAACGTTTATAGGTAAAGTTTTTAGAAGATTACGTTTCTGGAATTTTTTATACAGTGGAATTTCTGATGCTACAGTAAATTAAAAAGTTGGATGATTTTCATGTGCTATCTTATTTCACTAATACAGAACAACCTTGAACCACACTAGAGCAATAATTACTTAACCTAAATCAGAGACCAACCCAGGCCAAACAGCTGTTTTCATTTTGTCAGGAGATCCATTTGATTTACTCTTTCAGTCAGCTTTCATTACTGCAGAAGACAGAACTCCACTTGAGTTTTTAACCCTGAATTCTCTGCCTTGTTTGCTGCCTGCTATAAAATTGCATGGTTGAGCTGCCACAGCCGCTGTACACACTCTGGAGCTACTGTGGTACTGCAGGAGGCTCAGCTTCAGCTCAGAAGAGGAGCTTCCCACAGAGAGATCAAATCTGCTTCCTTCCCACTGCCCTTAAAAAAAAACAAAACCCAAAGAACAAAAACAAAACAAAACAAAACCTCTGATCCTTGCTAGTCTAGGAATAATCATAGGGGCTGATACCTGGTTTGAATTCCTATAGAATCAGAAACAGTCAGTTATGATTCACTGTATCATTGCGTTGCCATCTTGAAAACCGGGGAAATGAGTGTCATAGACTCAGGAGACAACTGGTTTTAAATATTAATTACTGACAGTTAGATACAGATATATTAGATATCAAGACATGACTTAAAATTTTGTTCTATATCTTTTTCCTATTTATTCTTATATGTATATGAATGTACTGTCTGCATGTAGGTTTGTGCACCCTTGTCGTGCAATGCTGCGGAGGTCAGAAGAGGGTCTCGGATTCCCCTGGAACTGGAGTTCTCCTGGAATTGGAGTTACAGACGGTTCTCAGCTGCCATGTGGGTGCTGGGGATCGAAACCCGGTCCTCTGCAAGAGCAGTCAGTGCTCTTAACCGCTAGGCCATCTCTCCAGCCCCTTTGTTCTATATCTTATAGTGTATCCCCATTTAAATTGTGAAGTCAGTCCTCCTAGAACAGATGGAAACGAAGAAGTAATAATATTTGGTAGGTTGTTATATGGCTCTTGTAATTCCATCAATGTGTTTGCTGTTTCTGTTCCCTTCCCTTGGACTTGTAACTATGAGGACAGATAGCTTAAAACACTTCCTAAGATTGCTGTCACTTGGGCAAAAAAAAATCTTTGGAATTAATGGCACTGATTAAATCTGTTTTTCTTTCTTCAAAGCAACTGTATGCACTATTTTAAAAATATTTTATTTATGATTTTTATTTCATATCTATGAACTTGCATGCATGTAAGTGTACCCCTGTTGTTCAATGCCTGCAGAAGCCAGAAGAGGGTGATGGATCCACTGGAAGTGGAATTGCAGACAGTTGTTAGCCACCATGTGGGTGTTGGACAACAAACCCAGGTCCTCTGCAAGAGGAGCCACTGCTCTTAACCACTGAGCTATCTCTCCAGCCCCTGTGTATACTCTTAAATAATGCTGATAAGAAAATAAATTTTCTGTGGCCATATGGATTAGCATAAGTGGAATAAAGCATACAAGGGCAACTATAGCCACACAAGACAGCACATCTGACAGTGGTTCGTAGGACTGTAGCAGTAGTGATGCTGTAGCTGTGTCACCTTGTGTGGATTGATTCTTCAACATTCACATAAGTTGCCTAATGACACAGGTCTTAGAACTTATCCTGGCTATTCAGCAATGAACACCTGTTTTAGAAAGTCAGAACAAACTCTGATATATATTGTTGATCACACCCTTTACAGATTTTTGCAGATTTCCCTGAGGAAGGGTATCATGGCCAAATAAAATTTGCAGTTTTTTAGAGTGTCACAATACATGATAATTGACCATGGTAATATGTTGTAACTCTGACAAATTTAGAAGAAAAAAAGCTAATTGATATAGTTTAATTTAGTGCTTACCCTACTTTTCTGTGTATAAGACATTTGTAGGTCTTTATTTGGTGTATAGTTGGGGAATAGACTAAACAGATGATATAATTTTTTATTTTCTTCAAATGGAAAAATAAATGAAACTTAGGAGTGGGCAAGGTTGTAGTGAATATGTAGAAAAGCACTGGGTTGACTTCTCAGTACCACAGAGAAAAAATACATAGATAAACAATTGAAATTCCTTGGGGCAGAGATCCTTTTCATACCTATTTCTTTTTTTTAAATTTTATTTATTTTTGTATGTGTATGAATGTACTGTCTGCATGTAGGTTTGTGCACCCATGTCATGCAATGCCATGGAAGTCAGAAGAGGGTCTCAGATTCCCCTGGAACTGGAGTTCTCCTGGAATTGGAGTTACAGACTGTTCTTAGCCACCATGTGGGTGCTGGGGATCGAACCCGGGTCCTCTGCAAGAGCAGTCGGTGCTCTTAACCACTAGGCCATCTCTCCAGCCCACATACCTATTTCTTAATCACAAAATAATTTAGAGGTCTTGGGCCTGCCAAGAAAGATACTTAGGAAATTACCAGTGTGGTAAGGCTCTTCATAAATGCCATTTGTGAAGAATAATCCTTTTCCCCAAACCCAATGAGGTGTACTGATGCCGCTACCTTTTTTAGTCAACTCCTAACACTGTCAGAGAAGAGTCTTATAGAAAATAATTGAGGGAATGAAGAGATGGCTCAGTGGTTAAGAGCACATACTGCTCCCTCTGGAAGACCGGAGTTCAGTTCCTAGCACCCTTATTTGGTGGCTCACAACTGCTTGTAACTCCAGCTCCAGGGGATCTGACACCTCTTCAGGCTTCTGTAAGCATCGTACATACATACATACACACATACACATAAGTAAAAATAAAATACATCTTCTCACAAAAGAGAATAATTGAGAACTAATGATATGTAGAAAAATAGCTTTTTCTTTATTGCAACAGACTGTGAATCTATGGCTTGATGTAAAGCTTCACCTTGTATGTAGTGGTCCACAAGAGAACAGCAAACCAAAAATCATTTCTTTATTTAAGAAGTCTAGTCTTTGGAAAGGAAGCCAGTGTCGTCTGGGTGACTTTCTATTATCTAAAACAGTGAAGTCACTGGATTATGTCTGAATATTTACTGGCCCCAACAGTAAATAGCTGTGTACCTGGTCTAGGATTTTAACCCTTTGTTACCAGTTCTGTTACTTGCCACCTCATCTTATCACATCAGTTTGAGTTTGTGCATTAATCTCCTTATTTTACTTTTTCCTCTTTTCTCTCCTTTGTAAAAAGATTTATGAAGATTAGATGTTGAAACTGCATCTGCAGCAAGCAAATCAAGGAGGCCCACGGCTAAAAATGATCTATTCTTGTAGTTCACCCTTTTCACAGTCAATTTAATAAAATATGATTGACGTTTAATAACAAGTTTGTCCTTCAAGAGTGAAGAGGAAATCTGAAGAGAAAAGGAGTAATTTTAAGGAATGTGAACTGGATTCTTTCCATAGCACAGCTGTGTATTATATGTGTCTTTTTATTTTCATTATAAACTAAGTTGTTCATTTGGTATCAGAACAAACATTTCAGCTTTACAAGTGGTGAAATCTGAACAGAACTTGACTTGTAACTATGACAACTGTATTTACAACAGCAGAACATTTGAAGTGCCTCTGATGGTGTCCATCAGACCATCCTTATTATCAGCATCCATTGGCCAGATAGAATGATGCTGTCTTGGCATTGTGTACTGTGTAGTTTCAAAGTTACTTTCATGTGTGTGATCTCATTATTCCTGAGAGAACTGCAGGAATTAGATATGGGTGGAACTCTCACTTCTGTTTTAAAAGTAAGTGATGGGAGCCGGGCATGGTGGTACATGCCTTTAATCCCAGCACTCCAGAGGCGGATATCTGTGAGTTCAAAGCCAGCCTGGTCTATATAGTGAGTCCAGGAGAGCTGAGGCTTCAGGGAGACCCTGTCTCAAAACAAGACACAAAAAAGGTAGGTGATGAGAAGATCAGAAAGGAGTGATTCCTTCATCATTGTATATATCATGATGAGTGAAGCCATGACTCAAACTAGGAGTTTTCTGATTCTCAGATGTTTCCATTTCCCCATCCTGTCCAATATAATGATGTTGTAACTCTTATTATGTTTTCCTTGTACATTTTGTCTGTTACTAATTTTTTATTAAAGAGTCTATGCATGCCTCTGTTTTAAGCCTTTAGACTGTGATTTACACTGAATATATGACAATGTTAATTTTAAATATGATAAAAATATCCAATTCAGTTTTCACTTATTCACAACTAATAGAGTTGCTTGGAAGTTAAAATGTCTAAATATTGTTTTTTTCTTGAAACAATAAAAAAGTTTCTCCATTTCTGAAGATATAGATATGAGAATTAATTGTAGAACCATAAAATGACAAAGAATTCAAAATGGAGTATTTAATTTTTAAATCTGTAGCTTAGATGTTTTAGTGACTTTGACTTTCCTAATTGAGATAAGTACAAACAGGTCAGAAAATGTAAGACATCAACAAATAGGTACACTATAAAGGACATATCTGTTGGCCCAATTGCAAAGCAACATTATTTTTGTCCTTTGATAATCCTTAGTGTTCAGTATGAATTTGTCTTCATCCCAAAGGGTATTGAATGATCCATTTGGCTTTTTATCTAGGGGATAGTGCTGAGTTAATTTGGAGAAACCTTGTCTAAAAGTTGAATTTAGTGACTCAACCTATTGGTATATAACGAAGGCGCCAATGATTCTCTATGTTAGCAGAGTTTTAGAGTCATCAATACATAGTCCTCAACTGACCCTATTTGTACCCAATGGCACTCTCAAGAGATAGTTGAGAGGGATTTAGATACGATTTTTGTCTTGAGCATAAGAAGTATAGGATATATACAGAATGAATACAAAACAGATGACTATGTTTGAACACAAAGCACAGGAGAGCATATGATGGCCCACAGAGGTCACCTTACTTATTAACAAAGCTAAGCACTGCCCTGAAATGATGGATTAGCTCAGTTAGGAAAAATTTTGCTAACTCATTTTGCCCAAATTAGCACATTTTCTGTCCTCAGTGACCTGGATAATTACTTCATTCACTGCTGTCTTCTGTTTGTGGAGGTCTGGCCTTAGCCAGCAATTAACATGACCTGATCGCAATTTGTCAGTCCAATTCAATTTAGCAAATCAATTTATGGAACATTTACTACAGGTTAAGTACTATATAGAATTTTGATTTTTACAAGTTAGCAAATCATTGTCCCTTGTTGCTTAGGAATTCACAGAGGAAGTTGACAGGGAGGAAGACAATTCATTCAACCCCTTCAGTTCAATGTAGTAAGCACTAAAGTAAGGTTGGGGTATAACTATTCTGTGAGAGCACGTACTAGAGAATTATATCCAAAGTCAAGGAAGTACTACTTGAAATAAGTCTAAGCAGGAGTAAAGAGCAATTGGAAGGTATTTCTAGAGTTCAGCATTTACTGCTCACATTTGAGACTATAAAAGCTGAGTAGGTAAGAAATTGAAGCTCTTCGTTACAAAGGCAAAAATAGTTTTAGAAAATTAAGTTACTGGTAAATCATAGATGGGGAAAGGGAAATCCATTGGTTTTAAGTTTCTTTGCTATTGCTAAGGTAGGTTGGTGTTCTTTCTAACAGAGGAAGTAACAGTGAACTCTTGACCAAAGGTGCAAGGAAATTGGATCTTTTAAACACGGATTTTTTTTAAGGTCCCTCTTGAACTTTAGCAATGGAGCACCAATTTAAAACAAACAGACCATTCTTAAAGCAGCAAATGGGTGCCCAATTGTACCCTAAGGCTTTTTCTTTCATTTAAGAGCTCAGTCTGAAGCTTTCTGGCATCCCAGAGGAGTTTCTACATAATGTCTGCTAGCAAAGGGTTGACTTTTGGAAAACTTGAAATAAAGATAGTGAGGCCACCTTCCTCCCAGAAAACCAATTTCAGCAAAAGTTGTTAGTAAGGTTACTCTAGCTTTCACTAGAGGAGTAAATTGTCCTGGGGGTGTGTTCAGACTATAAAAGTTGACTCGATAGACAAGGCAAATGGAGCATCTAGGAAATTGCCCTAAATGGTGATCATGCCTGCTGCGGGATTCCTTTAGACTAACTTCTAAAACCTCCTTTTGTTTGGTAATTACATGCTAGTGCTTATGATCAAGGTGAAACGTTGACTAGTGGTTCCAAATGTTTATTGTTTATACTGTGTTGTGGAAGTGTTTTTTTCCCCAATACTTTCATTCTTTCGCTACTTTACAGATAACACTAGATTAGAACATTTGAACATAGACAAAGATTCTTTCATGACACTATAGATCTGAGAAAGGGCAAGTATCTTGGACTCCAGACTTTATTAACTCACCAATAGAGTCACATTATAAGATTAATCAAAAATGTGTGCATAGGCAGAAGAGCTAGAGAAAACTCAAGGAAAGGTATTAGAGAAAATTAAAGAAATTTTTTTTTTGGTCTTTTTGAGACAGAGTCTCCCTGTAGCCCCAGCTGTCCTGGAACTCACTCTGTAGACCAGGCTGGCTTTGAACTCACAAAGGTCTGCCTGCCTCTGCCTCCCAAGTGCTAGGATTAATGGCATGTGAATTTTAGTCCAGTGTTGAAATGGTGGGCTCTCATACTGAGGTGACAGAGGTAGAACTGAAAATTTAAAAAAAACAACAGAGAAATATTAAAAGGAAGACTAGCTAAGGTTGAGGATAATTGAAGAAAAGTGCAATAAGGTGTAGGAAGGAGGTAGAGTGCCAATCTTGATAGTGGGCAAAGGGACAATGTAAAGATAACTTGATGGGAACAGGTGAAGGAATGAAGTGTTGCTTTGAGTAATTGAAACAAGCATTGCTAAGAGGTGATGAGACAGACATAACAAAAGAGGAGTGAGTAGTTTGTTAAATCCAAGTGACTGGATTTGCATGGACCTCACCCTCAGAAAGCATTTGGTTTGGGATGTGACGTTGCCTTTCCTGTTCTTCTTCATCGCTCTGTTACCCTATTTCAGTGAGGATATAAAAATGTATAAAGTAATTTTTATTACAAAGCAAGTTTTTATAGGATAGGCTTTATGACCTTCTTTTTATGATCATTAACCATTAGTTTCAAAGTGATTTGCAATCTATAAGATATATTGTAATCTCATGAATTTGTTCTACCATATCAATGATTTGGTACAGAAACTTTACTTTTTTGAGCAATAAATAGCTGTGGAACTCCATTGGAAAAAAGTCTATACTAAACATCTATCTTTCAGGGATTTAATTCAGAAATAATGCTCCTCAAAATGTGCTAGATGGTTCTAGAACTTGACTATCTTTTAGTATCTTTCTCTCTCTGCATCTCTGTCTCTCTGTCTCTGACTCTCTGCCTCTGTCTCTTTCTCTCTCTCTCTCTGGGTGTGCATGCATGTTCATGGATACACAGGCACATATGTATAGAGGTCAGAGGTTACCTTCAGGGTTCATCCTCATGAGCTATCCACCTTGATTTTTGAGACAAGTTCTCTCCGTGAGATCTGAGGCTCACTGATTAGGCCAGGAATCTGCCTATGCCTATCTCTGTCTCTCCAACACTGGGATCACAAGTGTGCCTGGCTTTTTATGTGGGTGATGGTGTTGAATTTAAGTCTCCATGTTTGGAAGGCAAGTACATGATTGACTGAGCTGTATAGCTGTAGCCACAACCTTAACTATCTTTTCAGGGTCTTCTAAACCATTTGGGATCTAATCTTCACTATATTTCTAATACAACCTGCTAGGCCCCTTAGAATCTCCTGGGAACAACATTCTTGTTTGTGTGCATTTTTCAGCCTTACTGTTATGGACATCCTTTTTTTCTATATGACAGCACAACAGTTATGAGGGAAAGCGGGCAAAAGCATAAACTGCCATAAGCTCTTTTCCTGGGATCTGTTTTGGTGCTAACTCTCCTCCCTTACTTCCTGTCCTTCAATTTGCAAGTTGTCCCAGCCTAACTCAAGTAGGGATTTAAAATCTGTTGAGAGCTCAGCCCGTTGATTTACAGAGCTGAAGGAATCAGTTGTAATGGGATTCTTTCGTCCCTGGAGAGACATTACATAGCAAAGCTGTAAATTACTGAAGAAATAGAGGAGGGGGAAGAGGAGGAAAGGGAGTGTACTCTGTAAATATAAGATATTGATCTGACCATCATCTTTTACCTTTTAAAATTTTATCATAAAATTAAGTGGTCACATTGGAAAAAAGAAGCATGGCTATTTAAGATTTTAACTATATGTGTTGTCCCATTTACTTACTATGGAGTATTTTATTTATTTGGTTTACCGTTGTCCATTAGTGTCCCCTCCCCACCGCATACACCCCAGGCTTTTAAAATATATATATGGTATTGTTTCAGGATCTAATTTGCAGCCAGGAGTCATCGCATCAGCCCTATGCCTTTTCTGTATTATCCCAGAATCAAAGCATAATACTGGCTTGATTAGGGTAGTGTACAAGGTGTAGTAATGCAAAGCTCTGAGTGAAAACGTCCTGGATACACTGCCAGTGCAGTGGGACTAGCCAACAGAGAAATAGATGACCTCAGGAAACGTCTGGCTTAACAAATGTATATCTTTAAATTGGAAATCTAATTATTTGCCTTAGATTTGCACTGCTGGGAACTCAATGCAAGACCATGTTAAATAAACTTATTATTTCCGTTTTTCATTTAACCTGTGGGTGTAGTATGACCAATCTGTTTTATATCCTCAATCAACAGATGATTGTATTTGGTAATAATTTATCAAGAATAAAAATCTGTTTTTGAAACTAATCACCTCATGTTAGGTCTGCCCTTTTTCAAAACCAGCATCTGATATTCATTTTGTCTGCAAGACAAACATACTGATGAAAATGCATATACCACAGGATACAGCCAGTGGACTGAAGCGTTTCCACTCTTTGTATATATTTAGAACATTTTCTGTTTTCCCAACAGATGGACCAAATTTTAGTATTAAAGAAAAAAAATCAATTTTACATAGTACAAACAAATTGAACAAGTACATTGTGTATTTCTGATTACTTTGTAACCGAATGTCCAGTGGAATTTGGGGTCAAATTGGGTCATATCTAAACTTTATGATTTTTAAAAAAGATGACTTTTCCATATTTGTGAGTTTTTTCCTACCTTCAGATTAAGGATACATCTCCAAATGAGAACTACTAAGTTTCATTTTAAAATATTTTCCAATTCTTGAAAAAAGTTTTTCAGTTTAATGACTTTTATTTATGTATTAGTGTCTTGAAATATTTTTTAAATAAACTTACAACTTCGCTCTGGAAAGTCTACTATGATGCTTAGGTTATAATCCTCAATTTTTTTCTTTTATTGCTTAAATCAAATGATTTTGTTCTTCTTCCTATAAACTGATGATAGTGACTTTAACCTAGCACAGTTTTGGCACTGGCTCCTTTGTAAAATTAATTACCTGACCTCCCTCAAACTATATTATCAAAACATAGTTTGTGGTCGGAGACTGTAGATTAGGGGTAGAGCATCTGTCTGATATGCATAAAACCTTGGGCTCAATAGCTCCACAATAGAATTTAACTTTTAAATACATGTAAATTTTCACTAAAGGTTTCTTTTTTTGAGATAATCTCATGCTATAGTTCAGCTGGCCTGGAGCTCACTACGTAAACCAGTCTGGCCTCCATCTGACAGAGATCTGTCTGCCTCTGCCTCTCAAGTACTTTGACTAAAGGTGAGTACTGCCATGCTGGGCTTTTCTTCTGTATTTAACTTTAACTGTATTTAACACTTTTCTTCTGTATTTAACTTTAGTTAAAATTATACTTATTTCATGTCTCATCTTTTATATTGGTCATGTGTATCTTTAGTTTATTAATGAGAAAAGTTGGAACTGTAAATTTGTTTTTAGTCAATAATCTTTAATCTTTTCTCCATTATGTCATAAATCTAGTGTTTCATTCCTGTTCTCTTAAACATGCTGTGGTTCCCCACTATTTAAGGAAAAAAGAAAAACCTCCTTAGCCCTTCACCACTAGGCTTACCTACCTTTGGAGCCTCGGTCTTTCCCTCTAGTGCTTGGGTCTCACTCTTCCCGTATTTCCCTCCTGAGATGTCCAACACCTCTCATGTGTTCTGGGATTTATCATATGCTGGGTACATCACCAATTTTCTCCTTGGCCTGGAATTACTTTGCTCATTAACTTTCCCGGCACATCCCTTAAGTTCCGACCTTAATGCTGTATTTGAAAATCTTTTTCTAACCCCACAGATATGCTTAATACATTTCCTTTAGCAATTCCGCCACTATGTGTGCTGTATGTATCATATCCAGAGCATTGGGAAGACAGATAACAAGAAAACAATGTAATTAAGAAGTTATATGAATTAGTGCAGTGAGAAAGAAAAGTAGGAGCAGGCTACTTACTGATCAGTAAAGTCCTCCTCCAAAAGTGACATTTAAATAAAGACTGAAAGTATAAGAAAGATACAGCTTTACAAAGCATGGAGTGAAAGTATTCCAGGCACAGAGGCACACAGAAAGCTCCCACATGAGAAGCAGATAGGGGAGTTTTAGCACCTGAGAAAAGACCACTTGGGTAATGTACAGAAACCAAGAAGACATCGGCATGGGGTTAGGGTGGAGAGCTAAAAGGGAGCAGATTCCATAGCCCTTGCCCACTGAAGGCTTGTAAGCAAAACGTTGCTATGGTTCTTTCTCTTGAGACCATGGGAGCAGAATAGATGGGAAAATCGCCTTCTAATTGTAGATCTTACTCTCTTGTCTTTCTTAAACAGTTCTTTTGAAACATGAATGAGAAAATACTTGATAATGTTAATGTTGGTGTGACAAAAATAATGCCAGTGGGCTAGGGACATTCTCAGTGTGCAAATTATGCAGGTAGTAAAGGACAAGGAAAAGGAAGGTGACATTTAGGGTAAAGAGAGAGACACGATCCAAATTGAATTTTAAAAATGATATGAATAGATGCAGAAATTTTCAAGAAAAGGTAAAAAGTCAGATAGGAGGTTTTTAAAAATGGGGTCTTGGGGGGCTGGAGAGATAGCCTAGAGGTTAAGAGCACCGACTGCTCTTGCAGAGGACCCGGGTTCGATCCCCAGCACCCACATGGTGGCTGAGAACCGTCTGAAACCCCAATTCCAGGAGAACTCCAGTTCCAGGGGAATCCGAGACCCTCTTCTGACCTCCGCGGCATTGCACGACATGGGTGCACAGACCTGCATGCAGACAGTACATTCATACACATACAAAAATAAATAAAATTAAAAAAAAATGGAGTCTTGGGCAAGGGCGATGATAATTCAGATAGAGAGAAGCAGACAGGTTGGCCTGGAGTGGGATATGAAGTATCTCTCCTCTGATAATGGGCTTAATGGGTATAGTATGATATTTAGAAATGTCTATGGGAGACCCTTTCTCAAAAACACTCACCCCCCAAAAAGAAATATGTATCCATTGTAAAATTATTAATATAAACTAAATAACAGATTCATTACTCTATGACTCTGGTGTCTTGAATGAGTGAGTAGATGGAAATACTATTTGGTAAGAAAGTAAATAACATGGGGGGGTGACCATATCATCAACTGTGTATTCAACTGTCAGTTTCCCTAATACTGCGTTCTATCAGCTTACTTACATTTTCTTTTTATTTTATTTTATTTTATTATTATTTGTTTATTTTTAAGGGATTCTACAATATAATAACACAGTTGTTTTCAGATAACATTGACGTTACTCAGTTTGCCATACAATTAGGTAATTGGTGCATTTTGCAAGTATCTATGTCCAAATTTTGAACAACCCAAGGTTCCCACAGTCCAGTTGGAGAAGCTTGCATGCACAGGCATGTTGATCAATTAGGAGTCCAGACTATATTCCTGTAGTCTCATGATTCACCCCTATCTTTCTGCAGCCCTTACATTCTACCATGCCTCCTCTTCCACAATTTGTTCCCTGGGCTTTGGGAAAGGGGCACAAGTGGGTGAGAAGAAAACAGTCTACTTTCTTTGGAGTTGTCATTTTGGACTCTAGTCTGTTCAGGTTGTTTCCCTTCATGGGTTGACAGCTTTTCCAGTGATACCCCTTTAGTCATACTAACAAAGCACAAGCAATTGGATGTACAGGCATTTACAGCTTACTTACATTTTCTTGTCTGAAGGGGGCATTGTCTCAGAATTCCTTTACTTCATATTCCTTGATGCATAAATGTGAAACACCTTTTGCCTCCCATTCAACTTTTATGTTTTACTTGAAAGACATATATTTGCTTTTTATTGTATGATTTACAAGGATTTCAATGTATTTGGTGAAGGGAGTGGAGAAATAATTTTCAAAATAGAAAGCTTTGCTTTTGCATTGAAGTGGTATCTTACCAAAATATTAGAGGGAGTTTTAGGTAGGTACTTTAGAACTCAGCGTCTGAGTATCTGGATTTTTGCGTGTGTGTGAGTGAATGTGTGCATCAACATGTGTGTGCAAGTGCACCTGCATGTATGTTCATGTGGAGGTCCGACATTGATATTGATGTCTTCCTGGATCACTTGTCACTTTACTTATTGAGGCAGGGTCTCTCACTGAACTCAGAGCTTGCCAAGTTCAGCAATTCTAGCTAGATTGCTTGCATTGGGATCCCTGCCTCTCCCTCCCACCTGCTAGGCTTTTATGTGTGTTGTGGGGACCTGAACTCCTGTCCTATGGCTGTGGAACAAGCGTTTTATCCACTGACACATTTCCCTGTTCCTAAGTGTTTATTTTTATTACTTGCATTTTAAGAGTCTTTTGAAAACTTAAAGCTCAAGAAACTTTGCAGGAAAGCCTGATGAAATATTTTCCCCTTGGAGCATCCCATGTACTTTACAGAACAGCTGCATTTTGCAGACTGCTTCAACAGCAATAGCAAGCTCAGTAAGAGGTCACTCACAATGATGTGCATCCTGTTCTATTAATAAAGGAAATGTAGAATAAGGACACTGGGGATTAGACACCACTAATTTTCTAAAATGCCATGGACTTGATCTTTATCCGTGAAGCCAACGCAGACAGACAAAGAGTTAAAACAAACTCCTGCCTCTCAGATTTCAGTGGGATAAATCCTGGTATTTCATTTCATACCCATTGAAAAGTGCCTCTCAGTGGCAAGGAGTTTTGTAAACTGTAGTTGCTGAAGCTATAGTTTCACATGTTACTGGAATGGTTAGTATTCTTGAAACACATATACATTTGAATTGAAAAGCAATTTAACTTTTGTTTAAGGGGTCTCTGAGATCCATATCCCACCACACTTCCCCAAGAAGTCTGATACTGTGCTCTCAGGGTTCTGAGTTCACAGAGGTTCAACCAGGTTGGCATGTCCCCAAAGCACAGGGGCAATCTTTGGAGACTAGTTATGATCAAATCAGTTTTTTCATTCTGACAGTAGGAATGACAAGTTAAACAAAGCCCGACACTATGGATTTTTTGTGGTGACCCTTCTAACTTTAAGAGGAGCTATTTTACACTCAGTGTCCTAAGTGGTTGGTCTGTTATGAAAATTGAGTCCTTTAGGCCAAATAACTGCTACTAAAGTTGAGAAGCTTTGCCGCTACACACATGCTAACGCTGTTCTGAAAACATAAAAGGTACGTTAAATGAAGGAATCATGAACTAATGAGTCACTGTTTAATATTTATCAAAACTAAATCTCTTTTTGATGACAACTTGAAACTGATGTTAACTTTTCTTTGGCAATTGACAGCTATTTACTGCATGTAGACTCTATACTGTTTGTGGGCATATTTTTACTCAGATGATTTATTTAGTTTTTAATTTCCTAATCACTTCATTTTCAGAAGTGGGCATTAGAGGTAAAAGTTCCCATGAAAATATTTTTTTATTATGGTAAGTTTATTTCTAGTGTGGTTTGAATGTGGAATCTCCCCCATTGGCCCGTATATCTGAACACCTACTACCCAACTGGTGACCCTGTTATGTAACCTTTAGGACACGGAGCTTTGCTGGAGGAAGTATGTCACTAGGGGCGGGCCTTGAGGCTCTCTAGCCTGCTCTAGTTCCCATTTGCTGTCTGCTCTGGCCGGCCGATGCATGGTGACTGGCGGCCTTATGCTCCTGTTGCTCTGCTTTCTCCACCTTGATGGACTTTATTCATTGTGAGCCAAAATAGCAACAGAAGCAACACTAATACAATCTCTGAATAACATCTAAAACCAGCACAGTTGATGAAGTGAGGTAACATACAAAGGAAATTTTAAAGCTAGAGAGATGGCTTAGTGGTTAAGAGCGCTGGCAGAGGACCCAGGTTTGATTCCCAGCACCTGCATTGCAACTAACAACTGTCCCTAACTCCAGTTCTAGGGATCCAACATCCTCTTCTGCCCTCCACAGCCAATGTACAACATGGGTGCACTTACATATATGCAGGCCATGAACTCATACACATAAAATAAAAATAATGAATAAAACATTTTAAAATGAAAATTTATAGCAGTGGCTTTTAGAATCGATTCCCAAGGCTCGTTGCTCTCACTATTCAGGTTATGTATCAAGCTGTTTTTTTAACTCGGTGACAATGTACAAAACACCTTTGGGTTTAGTACCCCTGATTTCACTCTTCATATGTGGTTCAACTACTGACAGGGGATCTATGAATTCATCTTTCCTTCAGTATAGAGTTGAATCACTTATATAGTATAGGAGCAGATCAAGAATGCTTGAGAGGAATTTGTGTTTTTTTTTTTTTAAATCTGGTTATTTCTGTTTCATAACTCATGTGAAGAGTAAAGAATTGAGTTTATGAGCAATCCAGAGAAGAGAGCTAAGAGACAAATGGTAGGCATAATATAAAGTGAAAGCTCAAAATTCTGTTAAAAATGATTTTTAAAAAATTTGTGCATGCCTTTAATTCTAGCACTCAGGAGGCAGAGGCAGGTGGATCTTTGTGAATTCAAGGCCAGCCTGGTCTACAGAGCGAGTTCCAGGACAGCTGGGGCTACAGGGAGACCCTGTCTCAAAAAGACAAAAATATTTTTTTTCACCATAGTTTGGCTATCTGAAATGAATATAGTATATTTTTCCATCAGGAAATTAGAAATGATTTTACCTCTAGTCAATGTAAAGGTTGCACATCAGATAAAAAAATCTTAGCAAAATTAAAAAGCTATTTGCATTTTTATGAGACTGTATTCACTTTGGGGTGATATATAACATCCTATCAAGTGCTTCTAATAGTGTTTAGCAATACTCATTTTAGAAATGTGTTAGCAATGATCATGTTAATGTGTGTGTTGAGGCGGTGAGCTCTGGGTGAACCATTACCGAGACTCAAGGACACATAAAATTCCACTTGTAAGATGACAAGTTCCTACTGAATTGTCTTCCAGTTAATGACAAGTCAATGAAAGTATAATGTTTCAAGCTGGACATGGTGGCATATACCTTCAATACCAGTGCTTGGGAGGCAGAGGCAATTGGATCTCTGTGAATACAAGGCCAACCTGATCTATATTGTGAGTTCCAGGCCACCTGGGACTACAGGGAAACCCTGTCTCAAAAGACCAAAAAACAAACAAAAAAATTAGAGTGTTTCATGTGGTTTTAGCAAATTATGCCCATCTCTGCTTGTTGCTATAGAAGTTCACAACTTTATTGTTTTAGACTCACTGGCATGAAAGTGTACACTGGTGAGTATTTTGTTTATTTATTTATTTATTTATTTATTTATTTATTTATTTATTTATTTTTGGTCTTTTTGAGTCAGGGTCTCCCTGCAGTCCCAGCTGGCCTGAAATCACTTTGTAGACCAGGCTGGCCTTGAACTCAGTGAGATCCACTTGCCTCTGCCTCCCGGGTGCTAGGATTAAAGGCATGCACCACAACTCCTGGCAGTGGTGAGTATTTTAATATGGTTACATAACCCATTCGAATTTAGAATTTATATGAGAACATTTTAAACATTTAATAATATTTTATAGTTTAGATATCATCCTTTAGGTTGTATCTGAAAACCTTTCCTCTCTCATGCTTGGTAAACTCCTTTTCTGACCCAAACCCATCTTTCCCCTGATGCTCCTGAGTGTACCACCAGCTGCCTTATTGTGACAGCTACACGGTTATAATACTATGCATTTCTTTTACTGTTATACTGCAAGTGTGTTGAGGGAGACCATAGGACCTCAATTAATATTAGTAATGCAGATTTTAGGCAGTGGCTATATCCCAATGAATATTAGTTTCCTCATATATCTACACATGCAATGATTTAAAAAAAAATTTTTTTTTATTAATTTTTATTTATTTCTGTATGTGTATGAACGTACTGTCTGCATGCAAGTCTGTGCACGCGTGTTGTGCAATGCCGTGGAGGTCAGAAGAGGGTCTCGGATTCCCCTGGAACTGGAGTTCTCCTGGAATTGGAGTTTCAGACGGTTCTCAGCCGCCATGTGGGTGCTGGGGATCGAACCCAGGTCCTCTGTAAGAGCGGTCGGCCCTCTTAACCGCTAGGCCATCTCTCCAGCCCCACATGCAATGATTTTTAAGTTATAGGTCGATCACGTACAATTGTAAAGGAAGAGAACTGTTTTTGTAAAATGTTTTTTTTTTTTAAGTACAATATTTCAAGTACTATTATATTTGATTTCACATACAACATCTTTCTAAATTTCCTGCCAGTCCCATCATGGATGGACTTATGTTTTTCCAATTTTTCAGATAAGGAAACCTGGGCTAAAAGAAGCAGTTAGGTTTAAGGCCATAGGTAGTAAATGGCATAGTATAATTTAAGCCAGATTTTTTTTTTAATGGTTGAGTTTTCTCTTCACTATTCACACCAAATTTCCAATGCTTATGCCACCTAGACTAGACACTTATTTGAGATCTAGAAGGATTTTCCATGCTCCTGTCAAAATTTAATAACTTAGTAAAGCTTACAAAGCTCTATTTCCTGAGCCTGTCTCTCCTTATTATCAATAATGTGGATTTACAGTGGATTTTGCCTGTCGTGTGTAGTGCTGTGAATGAACATTAATATCTGAGCTATTTGGACCACTAGGTAATGTCAAGATAACAATCTCTGTATAGCATTGATGGAGTGCTCTGTGGTTAGGATATTCCTATTAGTGTAAAAAGAAAAGGTTGCTTGGTAGAAACAAATGATGTCATCAATGATGGCGGGATAGGTAGGGACACAGGAACACAGGAAACAAACTTTCTTCTGTGTTCTTTTCTCCTGATTATCCTGTTTTCAGTTTTTCTTACAAAAAAAGCTATCTAAATTCCATGATTGTTAATGAAGCTTGTTGCTCCAGTAAACAAATGAATGGGCTCTGGGCAGTTGGTTGAGTAAGCTTAAAGGCTAAAGGAGAGAAGGAAGGGAATAGGGAGGAAGGCCTCCTCTTTAGTCTCCGTGCACTTGTCTTCCCCTGGTCCCTGGATTCTTTTATTCTTTTTTTTTTTAAACAGGGTCACCCTGTAACCCCAGATGGCCTGGAACTCACTGCATAGACTACGTTGGCCTTGAACTCACAGAGATCTGCCTGCCTCTCCTCCAGAGTGCTGTGATTAAAGGCGTGCACCACTGCACCTGGCAGGAACCCTGGGTTATTACTAATGTTTGAGCTCCATGCCCTTTCTTCCGCAGGTGTGCTACACCTTCAGACCAAGGTCTTTTTTCCATTCATAGTTGTTTGCTGGAATATGATCATGTAAAACAGAGGTTGTGTTAGAAATAGTAAATTAAAAACAAAATTATTATTTTTTTTTAATTTTTTATTTATTTCGGTATGTGTATGAATGTACTGTCTGCGTGCAGGTGTGTGCACCCGTGTCGTGCGATGCCGCGGAGGTCAGAAGAGGGTCTCGGATTCCCCTGGAACTGGAGTTTCAGACGGTTCTCGGCCGCCATGTGGGTGCTGGGGATTGAACCCGGGTCCTCTGTAAGAGCGGTCGGCGCTCTTAACCGCTAGGCCATCTCTCCAGCCCCAAAAACAAAATTATTTTTGCAACTATCTTTTATATAACTTTATTATATTTCTTAAACATAACACTTTAAACAATAAAACTTTAAGTGGAAGAAAACTGTGCACTTGAAGCATTTGTCGTTTCTTCCACTAACATCCTGTCCTGGTTGCTGATGAAGGCCATCCAGTGTAATTATCAGATGGCTGAAATAATGGAGTGCTCGTCTAGAAGGCAAATTAAGTAGCTGTGGTCAGTCTTCAAAAGATACAATTCAAAAATAAATGCCAACCTGTTATAGTGGCACACATCTCTATAATTCTAGCATTAGAGTGGCTGAGGTAGGAGGATCATGAATGAGTTCAAGGTCAGCCTAGGCCGTATAGTGAGATCCTGTCTAAAACAATAAATCAGCATGCGTGGGGGGAGGAGGAGTCCTTTTCTTTTTTTTTATTTTTTTAATTAATTTTATTTATTTCTGTATGTGTATGAATGTACTGTCTGCATGCAAGTGTGTGCACCCGTGTCGTGCAATGCCGCGGAGGTCAGAAGAGGGTGTCGGATTCCCCTGGAACTGGAGTTCTCCTGGAATTGGAGTTTCAGACGGTTCTCGGCCGCCATGTGGGTGCTGGGGATCGAACCCGGGTCCTCTGCAAGAGCGGTCAGTGCTCTCAACTGCTAGGCCATCTCTCCAGCCCATTTTCTACTTATGTGATTACAATTGCTGTAGGAGACTGCTAGCTTTGGGGCTACAGCTCCCCCCCATTATCAGGCTGCAGGAATGTCAAGATTATGTTTATAGAGATAGATGAGGCAAATGTTCACAGTTCAATTTAGTAAATCTGCAGATTGAACACTGTGGGGCAAAGAATACATGAAGTGATATTTGGAGTGAGGAGAAACCAAGCAAACTGACGGCATGGTTTCTTTCAATGATCTGTTTTAGGCAGTCGGAAAAGTTTCATAGTTCTTTCTGTGTCATAATTTTCTTGAAGATGATGAACGAAAGATTATGTTTAGGGTTTCACTAGCACTTGTCAAGACAAATTATTTATAGTATTTAGAAGTACCTGAAAAATCTTTGATGGTATTTTTTATAAATGGAATTTAGTCTATTTGAAAATATGTCATATATCATGATTTCATTGAAAGGATGAATGAATGTAAACATAATAAACTATTGGTGATTTCTTCTCTTAAACTGTGCTAGTGAAATGAAGATAGATGATTACAGTTCCCCTCACTTGATTATCTAAAGAAATGGATTTCTTGAGCAAAGCATGCTTATTGTCCTGAAAATTTTGATTTTCAATGCCAAAATAAATCCCAGGCTACCAAATACAACTTTCAGCCAAGGCTTTTGCATGATCAGTTTCTGGAAGTGCATCGTGTCATCTGGCAAAGCAAGGACCAGTCTGTCATCTCGAGAGAGCCCTGCTGTAACAGACAATTCACAATGTCAACTTGGCAACTTACCTGTTTTTTTTTTTTTTTCTGTATGTGTTTCTTTGTCTCTGTTGTCATCCTGCTAATTTCTAAATCATTCTTGGGTGTCTTCACATTGTGAGTTAATAATTGCTTGGGTCCAGATTATGCTATTTCTTTACTTTAGGAAAATGAAAAGATTCCAGTTTGGGTAGGGTAAAGAATAACCTTAAGTATTATTGGAAGAAATGAAATATTAATCCATATGTTAAAAAGAGAAATATTAAAAAGTATAGAGTTATATAGTTTCCCTGGATTAATAATATATTTACTTCCATGATTCCTAATGTCTATCACTTTTCAAATCTGACACTAATTGTTTTCTAAAAGGAACTACCACCAGGCATGGTTTAATCCCAACACTCTGGAGGCAGAGGCAGGTGGATCTCTGGGCATTCATGGACAACCTGGTCTACATAGGGAGCTTCAGGCCATCTGGGGATATGGGGAGACCGTCTTTCAGAAAAAAAAAACCCATAAAATTTATGTGTTCTTGTAAGATAATCTAAATTTTAGAACTATTAAAATATTGAGGAAAACAGGACTTAGCAAAATTAATGTATTCTGGGTTCTAGAGTAGCCTTTAAATATCAGCTGTCGATAAGTGAAATGAAAATAGTTTTTCCCCCCTGAACTATTACAGCAAATACATGAATAGCTAAGATTATATGGCCCTTTCTAATAAATCTCAGTTTATATAACTTTGGCAAATCTTTCACAGTGACCTTATTGAAGCAATCTGTTTAATAACTATATGCATATATATGTTGATATACATATATATTATTTCAGTGTTTCAGCTTAATATATAAGGAAAGAAAAATACTATTTTATGCTTCAAAATAAAATGCTGTAGCTAATTATAACATTTTTATTAAATATTTGAGAATACTATAAAAAGTTTGGTAAAGGGCAGATACCAACTAGTTGTAAATGCCACAACTGTGGGAAAAGCTCACAATATACAAATGTGTTAACACATTTACATAGCCACACTTAAACAGCAGCATTTTTGTTTGAACAAGTTACATTATTTCACATGTTGTTAAAATTCCTTCGGGGGGGGGTGTAAGCAACATCTACCTTGTTTTCCCTTGGTCCCAACTACAAACCAAGCTAAAAGTTTGCCAAATTGCAGGTTGGGAAACCAGTGAGATTGTTAGGCTTACTTAAACAACAGTGGGTGAGGGGTTACTTACAGGAGTGTGGGTGCTCCCCAGCCAAGGCTGCAGTGGAAAGTCTCCATCTGAGTATGAATGGTGACTTCCACATAGCCACACGAAATGGTCTGAGTCTCCCCTGGATTTCCCCAGCCCATATAACCTTAGCTGTTCCCCTATGCCAAGTGCAACTAGGCTGATTGGTTGGTTGGGAGGTGTGGCTGGACTCTGAGGTGAGGGTCCTATGGTTCTCCCTGCCCCTCCCTTCTTGGGGGCTCAGTTGTGAAGATCTTAGACAAGAGGGAAAATGGAGCTTGGGAAGGTGGTAGCTGTCTGTGGTCTGTCTGAGGACAGTCCCGTACAGTACATATAATGGTGCATTAGATCGCCTGGTACAGGCAGTTATCAGCCTCTGAACATGCAAACTGGGAACTAAAGTGGGTCCTTAGGAAGAGCAGCAAGTATTCTTAATTGCTGACTCCGTCAGCAGACCCTAGTGCTTATTTCTTCTTCAAATCTTTAGGATGACTGGAAGGCTGAAACCTAGACTACTACTAGCAAATTATTCTTTAGAAAGTTATATTGTTATTTAAAGATGATAGTGGACTTAACTGAAGACTTTTTGTTGATTTTTTATGAGTTTCATAAATAATTTTTTAGTCAGTCTTAATCCCCATTATAACCACTTCTCCCTTGGCAAGAATTCCATACGTGAGGAGCTGGAGAGATGGCCTCAGAGGTTAAGAGCACTGGCTGCTCTTGCAGAGGACCTGAGTTCAAGTCCTAGCTCCCACACGGCTGCTAACAACTGTCCATACCTATAGTTCCAGGGGATTTGACCCACCCTCTTCTGAGTTCTGTGGGATCTGATACCCTCTCCTGAATGCTGGAAGCATTGCATGACATGGGTGCACTTACATGCATGCAGGCAATATACTCATACACATAAAATAAAAATAAATATTTTTTTAAAAACAATTTCATACACAAGTATTGTATTTGCATTATTCTCACCCCTTCCAGTCCCCTACATTTCCTCTCAATTACTTGATTTTGAAGAAGAAAAAGGTAAAACCAAAACAAAAGACCATAATGGAATACAGGGACTGTTTGCTCTGTTTTACCATCATAGACAAGGTACAGGCTCTTGTGTTTCATGTTATAATCTTTTATGTTAGTTGTGTAATGTCCTTTAATCCCACATGTATTGACGTTGAATATGTAACTTTGAAAAAAATCTTAACTTTGAATCACAGCATATGTACACATGTGTATTAGTCACTTTTCTGTTGCTCTGATAGAACCACCATGACCAAGGAAACTTATTATTAGTTTTTTCAAGACAGGGTCTTCCTGTAGTAGCCCCAGCTGTCCTAGAATTCGCTTTGTAGACCAGGCTGGCCTTGAACTCACAAAGATCTGCTTGCCTCTGCCTCCCAAGTGCTAGGATTAAAGGCGTGCACCACCACACCCAGTGACCAAGGGAACTTCTAAAAGGAAGAGTTTATCTGAGCTTACGATTGACAGTTCCAGGGAATTAGAGTCCATCGTGGCAGGGAGGCATGGTGGCAGGAGCTGGAGCAGAAAGCCAAGGTTCACATCTTCAAGCAGGCACAGGAAGCAGAGAGAGAGTGACTGGAGACTGGCAAGGCTTTTTGAACTCTGTAAGCCCACCCCCAGTAACATACTTCCTCCAGCATGGCCACACCTTCTTAGACCCCATAAAATGTCTGAATACTTGGAGCCTATGGGGGACATTCTCATTCAAACCACCGCAACATGGAAAGTTATATAATGATTCATAAGAGAATGAAAATCATGAAATATACAGAACATAAATTTAATCCATAAATAGTGTTTTAAAAATACATAATAATTGGATAAGTAAACTCAAAATGTTAAATTACATATTTTGCACTTCTGTTTTTAGGTTTATGTTTCTGTATGTGTATGTCAGAGAATGTATATCACATATGTCTGAGTGCCTACAGAGGCCAGAAGAGAACATTAGATCTCTCTCTTTTTTTTTTTTTTTTTTTTTGGTCTTTGGGAGACGGGTTCGTAGCATGTCCCTGATCTCTGGTGGGCTGGCTTTGAATTCCAAAAGGATTTTTTTTTAACATTTTTTTATTTATTTATTTCTTTTTTTTTTTTTTTTAAGACTTAAACTTTTTTTTTTTTTTTTATTTTTTTTTCAGTCTTTCTCAAAATTGTTTATGTGGAAGTTGACTGTTTCAAGTAGTTCACTATTTCAGTCAGTTTTCTGATGCAATCTTTCTGTTGTTGTTCTTTTAATATGCATCCCTCTCCACAAGAAATATTTATAACTGGGTTATTGGTACTAGCATCCACATATGAGAGATACCATTTGTCGTTTGTTTTTCTGGGACTGTGTTACTTCACTTAACATGATGTCTTCTAGCTCCATCCATTTACCTGCAAAGTTCATGATGTTGTCTTTCTTTACCGCTGCATAGAATTCCATTGTGTACATGTACCACATTTTCTCTCTCCACTCGTCAGTTGAGGGGCATTTGGGTTGATTCCAGTTTTTTGTTATTGTGAACAGAGCGGCAATAAATATAGCTGTGCATGTATCTCTGCAGTAAGATGAGTCTTGTGGGTATATACCCAGGAGTGGTAAGACTCAAAATGATCCTGCCATTTGACATCTTCTAAGGGTTCTCCACACTGTTTTCCATAGTGGCTGCACAAGTTTACATTCCCACCAGCAATGGATGAGTGTTCCCCTTTCCCCATATTTATTTATTTTCTATGTGTATGAATGTACTGTCTGCATGCAGGTTTGTGCACCCGTGTCATGCAATGCTGCGGAGGTCAGAAGAAGGTGTCGGATTCCCCTGGAACTGGAGTTCTCCTGGAATTGGAGTTACAGATGGTTCTCAGCCGCCATGTGGGTGCTGGGGATCGAACCCGGGTCCTCTACAAAAGCAGTCGGCACTCTTAACCACTAGGCTATCTCTCCAGCGCACATTAGATCTCTTGGAACTGTAGTTATAAGCCATTAGGAACCATCCAGTGTGGGTGCTGGGAACTGAACTCAGGTCCTTTGGAAGAGAAGCCAATGCGCTTAGCCACTAAGCCCTCTTTCCAGCCCCAAACTGCATCTTTAAAACATTTAAACATCATTATATTATTCAATTATGGCTATTTAATAGAGTACAATGCACTACTCCTGACAAAATTTTTAGATTGCAAGTAATGGAAACCTAACAAGATTCCACATTGCCTATAGATGGGATCAAGCACCCAAAATAAGAGAGGATTTGAAGTGCTACTTGAGCTTCTGTGTGTGGACATCAAAGTGAATGAATCCTGAGGACTTGATTTCTTCAGAATTCTTTCTACCATGGTGTGTGTGTGCGTGTGTGTGTGTGTGTGTGTGTGTGTGTGTGTGTGTTGTAGGAAAGATGTAGGAAAGATGCCCAAACAATTAGATTAGATCATTTGGAAGGTAACATTCTGGAAATGGAATCTTATGATTGCAGGCAAGTGTGGATCATCAAGAGCCTCTGCTTCCCAATAATGGCTTGTCAAGACCCAGAGCGGAGATGGGAAGGGATAGATGTGCATCATAATAAATTCCCTGGCCTTGACCTTCTTTCTTTTAAGAAGACAGGAAAAGTGCCTTAACATTAAGCAGTTATACAGTAACAGATACGGCTTTGGACCCAGCAGATCTTGTCTGAGTCTTCATGCTCTACCCAGCACCACTCTCTCCATAGCAGGCACTCCTGAGTGAGCAAGATGAAACACGTGGGAGAACCTATGCTAGGACCCCATGCTGGAGGGGTCCCTAACAGCCAGCCTCAGGGCTGCTCACACCAGATGCCGGAGGTAGCCATAGAGTGACTGGAACAATTCTGGATTTTGTTTTGCTCAGAGGTGTTTACCTGATCATTAGCTGTTTGGTGACACAGAAAATGTTCAGTCCATCCATCTTCCTGTCTAGCGGGCTTTTTCCATTACCCTATGAATTACAGATTTTCACTGACTTAACACTTAACATTGGCCCAGGTGCTCTCAAATGCTGCACTGACATGAAAGGCATGTGTTCACTCTGTAACCATTTTTATTTCTGTCTGAGACAGGTTTTAGGTTAGCAGATAAAACATTCTTGACATCTTTAATACCCTTTATAGGGTCTTTTATAAATAATAGCTGCCACTCAATAGTTTTTTTCCATAAGCACTGAAATTTTAAAATGGAATTTGGGAGTGGCTATAGGTTGTTATTGAAAAATAAAAACTACCTGTTTACTTGCTTTACCATCAAATGCCTCTTTTATTATTTGCCATTTTCAAAATACTGTTGTAGTGCTTCCCTCCACTTAACATGTGCCACCAGTGAGCTAATCATAGTGGGAAAACATATATTCCAAGAGAATTTGCAACCTGCTGTTTACTGCTAGCGTGCTTCCAGGAGGACAGATTATTAAAGCTTCGGGGGTAGATTCTTTAAATTGACTTTGGTTGGTGTTGCATACAAAGCAAAGAAAAATGTTTTCTGGATGTTTGGCAGTCAAGAGGATTTGTAGTATTTGAAGGAGACACTTTATTAATGAATAGCCAGCCTCAAGAAAGTGAACTTTTCAATTTAATTTTTAGTTATGTGTGTATGTGTTGTGTCTATGTGTGGGTCTGTGCATGTGAGGACAGTGCCCACAGGGACCGAAATGGGGCATTCAGACCCCCTGCAGCTGCCTGACTTGGGTGCTGGGAATCGAACTCAGTCCTCTGCAAAGGCAGTATGGAATCTTAACTGCAGAGGCATCACTCCACCCCCTGAAAAGTGCATGGGTTGTTGTTGTTGTTGTTTGGTCTTTTCGAGACAGAGTCTCCCTGTAGCCTCAGCTGTCCTGGAACTCACTCTGTAGACCAGGCTGGCCTTGAACTCACAGAGATCTGCCTGCCTCTGCCTCCCCAGTGCTAGGATTAAAGCTGTGCTCCACTATGCCCAGCTTGAAAAATGCATGTTTTAATGCTGCAGTTGGATGAATTTTTCAGCAATTGCACAAGGCCACCAACCCCAGAAAGCAAGGAAGAAGCAGTTGGGCACAGATGCCCTGAAGCTCTACATTTAAATCCCCATCACCCCAACCTGGTATGAATTTGTTGCACAAAACACATCACGTTCTATATGGTCCTGACTGTGTCATTTCTTGGTGTCTTGCACTGTGTCTGTCTGTGAACTTAGGAGTAGGAACCATGTCATTTTTAATCTCTCATTGCACTTTGGGCTATGATTTTCACATGATAAATATCAATAAGTATTTTCTTAATGGACAATGAAATTCTTGATATTTTGTAGCATTTACTATTTATACCATATGTGCTTTCTCAAGAAACCAGAAATTTCTTGAAAAATTTATAAAATGTGGCATTTACATGTTTTGAGGCACTTGAGATAAGATTACATTTAGGCAGTGGTGTGGGATAAGTTTCTTTTTCTTTTTAGTGTATATTTGTGTTGTATGCATGTGTTTATGTACACATATTTGCATGTGTGTGAGCTTATGTATATGTGTGGGTGAAGTTGTGCATGCATGTGTGCATGTGTTTGCCTGTATGTGTAGAGGCTCAAAGATGATGTCTGGTATCTTTGTTTTTTGGTTTTGTTTTGTTTTGTCTTTTTGTCTTTTTGAGGCAGGGTCTCCCTGTAGCCCCAGCTGTCCTGGAACACCCTCTGTAAACCAGGCTCACAAACATCCACGTACCTCTGCCTCCCAAGTGCTAGGATTAAAGCCCTGGGCCACCACGCCAAGAGATGTCCAGTATCTTCATCAAATGCTCTTCCTTCTTTTTTATACTGAGGCAAGGTCTCTTCTTGAACTCAAAGCAAACCAATTCCAGTCATTTATCTAGCCAGCTTCCCTAGGGATGTATTTCTCATTTCCTGAGTGGCAGGAAGGCTGCCATGGCTTCCCAGGTTTTATGTGGGTTCTGGGAATCTGAACTTGAGTCCTCAAACTTGCATTGCAAATGACTTAGCCATTACATAAGCCTTTGGGCAAATATTTCTTTTTGCTTGAATGGAAAGGGGAACTATGTTGAGAGAAATGATTCCCATTTCCCTAAAAAAAGAAAATGAAGGGACCAGGCACACACATGGTGCGCATACATACATACATACATACATACATACACACATACATACATGCATGCATACACACATACATACATACATACATACACTGATACACATAAAAATAGTGTATCTTTTATAAAGAAAAAATAAGTTTTGGAGAACTACCCTGAAAAGCAAAAATAGTAGAATGATGATAAGTGTTATCATTCTATGTAATAGAATACAGAACACAATTCTTCAGGCTTGGGCCTAAATCATCATACCTGAGCAAGTTATTTAACTGGGCACCATTTTCCTCATGTGGAAAATAGGTTATTTATTCATTCACTGTTTATTGATCTTCTTTGTGCTGTCCACTGTTCCAGACTTTTGGAATTGATCATTGTGTAGGGAATTGCTACAAAATGTCTGTCATTGTAAAGTTTACATTTGAGTAGAAGAAGACAGATATTGGAAAATAAATGCTCTATACATATTTTAAATAGTATACAATTTGTTAACATTTACTCACTTTCTTTGTGAGCATTCAAACTATGTTTCTAAAAACTTTGAAACAAACTTTTCACTTGTCTCTGCTATTTGAGTTCTTTCCATCTTTAAATTAATTTTGAAAGTTAGTACACACACACAAAAAGTTACTACACAGAACAATGGACTTAATTATGACATTTTCATGCATAGATGCCAATTTGTCCTCCTTCCCTCACTGTCCCTTCCGCCACTTGTCCCCTTTTCAAATAGACTCGTAGTCCTGGACTCCTGTCACAAGTCCCATTACCTTCTTGGCTATTCTCCTCCCTCTTCCTTTAAAACCTTTTTTTTTTCCTTTACATGGTCTCCATTTTAATTTCATGATGCATGCACATGTGAACATGTATACACATAAAGAAAGACAGGGAGAGAGAGAGGAAGAGAGAGAGAGAGAGAGAGAGAGAGAGAGAGAGAGAGAGAGAGAACTGCAAAATAAAAGTATAGGCAAGGATTTGCTAGAAAAGGACTCCAGTAGGACAGGGATGAATTCCTAAGAATTGACAAATGGAATTGCATGAAATTAAAAAACTTGTGCCCAGAAAAAGAAAGTCACCAGAATAAAGAGACAACTTACAGAATAGCTAAAAATATCTTTGCTAACCATGCATAAACAAGGATTAGGATCTAGAATATATAAAGAACTGCAAAAATTAAATACCAAAACCCTTAAATTATTTAATTTATAAGTGGGATAATGAACTGTCCAGGCAGTATCTCTCTCTTTCTTTCTTTCTCTCTCTCTCTCTCTCTCTCTCTCTCTCTCTCTCTCTCACACACACACACACATACACACACACACACACACACACACAAAATACACTCATACAAGTGCCCCAAAAATATTTGAAAAAATTATTCAATATCTTTAGCCATCAGGGAAATGCAAATGAAAACTACTTTGAGATTGTATTTCACCCCATTCAGAATGACTGCCATCAAGGAAGCAAATGGCAATAATTTCTGGTAAAATGTAGGGAAAAGAAATCCTAATGACTGCAAGTGGGAGTGTAAACTGGAGCGGGCACTATGGAAATCAGTAAGCATCTTCAAAATTTAAAAACAGAACTACAAAATGATTCATCTCTACCATTCCTGGGTCTGTATCATAGACTAATTCATACTAGAGATGGCTAGGCACTAGTATCACATTCACATTTATAGCTACATTATTCACTGTAGATGGGCAAAGAACCAGCCTAGATGCCCACACAGATTAATGGATAAACAAAATGTACTGAATATATACTGAGCCATTTCTCCAGCATGAAATCAATGATCTCAATGTAAGGCCTTAACTCTGTTATTTTTCTTTCCTATTTGCATGCTTTATTCTCAGCTCTGCTTCAACAAATAGTCTCTGCTTTTTAAGACTTTCAGTTTATAAGAACAATAATAGATTCATAATAAAATTGAAAGGAAGGTACCAAGGTTATCTTCTGCCTTCACACATGCCTACCTTCCCTGAAATGTCAAAATCCCCTATGAAAGAGGGACATTCACAGTTGAGGAATCTGCACTGATACACCATAATCACTCAAAATCTCACATTTACATTAGGCTCAATGCTGATGTACATTAGATGGTTTTGAAAAAATTTAAAATGACATGTGTCTGTCTTTAGAGTATCATATGGGGATACTTAAAAATCCCCCATGCTCTGCCTATTTAACTCTCCTCCAAATACCAACTCCCAGCAGCCATTCATCTTTTCCTGTATCCATAGATTGCCTTCACCAGAGTGCTTGTAGTCAAAATCACATATTTATGTAACATTTTGAGACTGACTTCTTTCATTTCAGTAATATAGATTCAATGTTGTGTCCTTCCCTTCTTTCCTTCTCTTTCCTTCCCTCCCTCTCATCTATTCTTCTTTTCTTTTGAGACAGGGTCTTACTATGAGGTCCTGGTTATCCTGGAACTCACTATGTAGTCCAGGTAGCATCAAACTTGAAACAATCTTTTTGTGTCTGCCTTCCAGGTGCTGGGATTACAGGCATATACCATCATGCCTGGCACCTCCTATCAGTCCATGGCTTATTTTTTTTTCTTGGTAGTGAAGTTTGAGACAGGGTCTCCCTGTAGCCCCAGGTGACCTGGAACTCTCTATGTAGACCAGGCTGGCCTTGATTTCACAGAGATCTGCTTGCCCCAGATTCTGGAGTGCTGGGATTAAAAACATGTACCACCACACCTGGACGGCTTATTGTTTTCTAACAATGAATAACATTCCGTTGTCTGTATGTACTACAGCTTTTAATCCATTCACCTCCTGAAAGATATTTCATCTGTTTCCAGTTTTGGCAGTTATGAATAAAACTCCTTTAAAAACTGTATGCAGGTTTTTGTGTTTTCAGATTCTTTGGGCTTTTAAGTCCTTTCTGTAAATACCAATGAGCGAGCTGGTAAGAGTATGTTTAGTTTGTAACAAATTACCAAATCTGTCTTCCAAAGTACCTATAACTCAAATAATATACAATGAATAAGAATTGCTGTTGCCTCCCATTCTTGTCAGTATTTGGTATTGTTGGTGTTTTGGATTTGGTCCATTCTGTGTATAATGGAATCTTGTTTCTTCTGCATTTCCCTTATAACACAGGCTATAAGGTATATTATTTTATTATTATTTTTTTAATTTTATTTATTTTCATATGTGTATGAATGTACTGTCTGCATGTAGGTTTGTGCACCCGTGTCGTGCAGTGCCCCGGAGGTCAGAAGACAGTGTTAGATTCCCCTGGAACTGGAGTTAAAGACAGTTTTCAGCTGCCATGTGGGTGCTAGGGATTGAACCCGGGTCCTCTGCAAGAGCAGTTGGCGCTCTTAACAGCTAGGCCATCTCTCCAGCCCTGTATATTTTAATATGCTTATTTGTCACCTGGATATCATCTTTGATGACACATCTCTTAAGGTCTTTGTTCTATTTTTAAATTAGGTTGTTCATTTTCTTATTGTTAGGTTACAAGAATTCTTCGTATATTTCAAGATGTTGTTTTCGTCAGATGCGAACAGTTCCTTCTTTGTCACATTTGACTAAGTGTTATCTGTAGATGTTATATCTAAATTGTCCACAATGAAGTATACTTTTTCAGGCTTAAGGTTACTGTTGATGGCACTAGTTCCCTTCTGCTTACTGGCAAATGGCTCCAGATAGATTCTTCCAGATTCACCTTTCCATCATCTACTTCATATTTATATTTCTCTGCCCATACTGCTACCTTTCTAACTTATTGCTTGACTCAGTACACGTTGGTGCAGTGTTTTCTACTACATTACATGTTATTCTTTCTTTTTAAATTTTTTTTTATTTATTTCTGTATGTGTATGAATGTATTGTCTGCATGCAAGTTTGTGCACCCGTGTCGTGCAATGCCGTGGAGGTCAGAAGAGGGTGTCAGATTCCCCTGGAACTGGAGTTCTCCTGGAATTGGAGTTTCAGACGGTTCTCAGCCGCCATGTGGGTGCTGGGGATCGAACCTGGGTCCTCTGCAAGAGCAGTCGTCGCTCTTAACCGCTAGGCCATCTCTCCAGCCCCTACATGTTATTCTAAATCTGAGAATCAGACTGCAAGAGTTCTAGAGTCAAATAATTTTAATGAAAAGTACATTTATACCACCCAGTTGGAAATTTACTATATTTATAATAATTTTTAAAACACTGAGAACCCTTATAGTAAGTGTGCTTTACTGTTTATCTAGCATGCTCATGGCTAATGTTACTATAAGATAGAAACTCGCTGTCAGTCCTCAGAAGTACTGTTCAGGGATCACACTTTGGGAGAATGGTTAGGCAGACATCACCTTGGTGAGAGATCCAGAGAAAGGAGTTCCGGGTGGAGGCTGGCTTTGTTTGTGTAACCCTGTGCAAAGCACTCGCTCTGGGTTCTGTAGATTTCTCATTAGTTAAATTGCAATAACAGGCTCTCCTGTGGTTGTGTTAGACATCAGTGTCTTACATTTAGAGATGAAGCATGGCTGGAAGCACTTCATTAAAGTTTAAGTATTCTAACTTTAAATCTTTTTGTTTCTCATCAGTCAAGACTTTACTTCTCATCTCATGCATATTCAGAAATCTTATATATTTTTAGCAAATGTAGTAATTTCACCACTGCACCCCGTTTTCCTCACAGCTCAGCATAAAGCCTCTCCTCTTACAGGAAGGGCCCTCTCTCTTGCCTCTAGTCTTCTCTTCCTCTTTGCCCTCTGGGATGCTGGCTGGGAAGCACCTCCCTGGAAGTGCTCTACTAGGAAGCAGCTGTTCCCAGTGTCTGGCTCTGAGAGGAATTGGAGTATGTAGCTGAATCCAAAGATTGTTTCATTTTTCACGATTACATCATCCTGTTTTCAATTTTTGTGCCCACAGTATTGGGGAAGAGCGTCTGCTTTCATCCTGAATGTGTTTATCATCAGGGTTCCCACAACATAATCCTTCAGTGACTTTGCTTTGGTTCTAGTTCTGAGAACAAATTGTCCTGTGGTTCAGGGGACTGCCTGTTTTCCTACCAGGAGCTGGGCTGTTGCTTCCAGCCTATTCCGTCCTTTTCCCCAGTGAAGTCAAATGCTAGTCAGTAAGGTAGGTGAACTTCTGAGGTGTCCCTTTTTTTAAGTTAATTGCTCATCACTTTGACCTTCTTTTTTTTTTTTTTTCCTTTATTTTATTTTTCTCAGTCCCTTCTGATCTGAAGACTTATTGAGGTGCCGTGGCTCAACTTCTCTGAGTTTGAAGAAAATGATGACTGTGGCTGGGGCTTCTGGTCTACCTCCCCCATCCATGATAAGTTTTTGTCTGGTTTGGGATTGTACAGGCCTTGTGCATGCTGTCATCAAAGCTGTAGACTTGCATATGCAACTACCCTGTGATGTTCAGACAACACAGTTTCCCTGTATTCATCTGTCATCTCTGGCTCTTAACATCTTTGCACCCTCTTCAACTGAGTGTAATCTGTAGCTTTGGTGTGGGTCTGTCCCTTGGAGCCTGGTCAACATACCAGGCATCTCACCCTGAAAGAAAACAGGCTCCCCATCTCCCAACAGCTGAAGAACATTTGAGAAACACAGATTAGACTTGATAGACCTTTAAAGAAAGAAAAATAATAATAGTGTACATGAACATGGGGGGATAGTAGGATGGGCGTGGAGATGAAGAAGGAGGTCTGAATGTAATCAAAGTACATCAAATGCGATTCTTGAATCATCAATAATTTTTTTTAATTAAGAAGAAAGTGATGACTGTTGTGCTACATAATTTCTGAGACAGGTCTTCCTCATCTCACTTTTTTCTCCATTTATGCCTTTGCCTGTCTATTCTGGTGTCATTGTTTATAAGTTCTTGGTAAAGCTATTTCCTCACCCAAGCAGCAGACTTCAGAAGAGGATAGTAACCATTCAAACAGCATACCAAGTCAAGTACATCACAACAAGGTGTAAGACATTGCTTACAGCACTATGTTATCCCTATTTTAAAGATGAGGAAATGAGACACAAAGAGGCCAAGTTACTTGCCTAAAGTGAAAAGTTGACCATCCATTCTATTGAACCTGAATGTCCAGCTGCAAAGACTCATTTTTAATATACTTCTTTATTCTTCCCAGCATACAATAGCAAGTCACTGATAGCTGATGCTGAGCATCTGTGACACCCTGGTCAAGACTGGCTGGGATGATTAGATGTCAAGATCAAGTGAAGCACAGACAACAAAAATAATGGAGGTTTGCTAAACCAGGTGACTGCATTGCCTGAACAAAGGGCACAGATGACTCTGATTTCACAAGAACATTAACTAAGAGATGGTGCTAGGTTATAAAACACTGTGAGACAGGGAGAGTGGGGACCAGCAATGATAATGTTGGAAACAGAGTAGTTGGGTAAATGATATTGTATGATGGTTAAAAATTTGGTGGCCTGGTTTGGAAACCAGGCTCTGACAGTTTAACTGGTGTCCTAGTTTGGTTGGTGTTGCTGACGTAAAGCATTGACAGCACCAACTTGGGGAGGAAAGGATTTATTTTACTTTCAGCTTGCAGTTCATCATAAAGGACAGGGCAGGAACCAAAGTACATACATGGCAGAGTGCTGCTTACTTCCTTGCTCCCTGGGCCTGTGTTCAGCCTGCTTTCTTATCCAACTCAGGACCACCTGCCCAGTGGTACTACACACAGTAGACTGAGTCCTCTCACATCACTCACCAAGAAAATGCCTCATAGATATACCCATAGGGCAGCCTGATAGAAGTAATTCATCACTTGAGGCTCCTTCTTCCCACGCGTGTCAAGTTGAGAACTGAAGCCGTCTAGCACAGCTAGTTTTGGACTTGAATTCTTTGAACTTTGGTTTCTTCATCTTAAAATCTGTAGGTGACACATCAAATGTCCCTTGTTCAAAATTCTTGGAACCAGAAATGTTTGTATTTCTGTTTTTCAGGTTTTGGAGTATTTACATATACATAATGAGGTATCAGGTATGGAATCAAAGTCTAAACATGAAATTCATTTGTTTCACATATACCTTCTAATATATATATATATATATATATATATATATATATATATATATATCTCCTGAAGGTAAGTTTATATAGTATCTTTAATGAAGTCATGTTTTGAGTGCACCTGTCACATGAAGTCAGGTATACCTTTTTCCACATACAGAGTCATATGAGCACTGAAAGCATTTCTGAATTCGGAGCAGTTCTAGTTTCAGATTTTCCATTAAAATGCTCAACCTGCAATAATATTTACATCTTAGAGTTATCATATATAAGAAATATGTACCTGACTAGGTTATATTATTGTTGTTAGGTAGAAGTGAAAAAGTAGGAAAAATGTTGAGTTTAGAAAGTTCTCTCTAGAGAGGAAAGACATGTTTCAAAACCATGGATCAGTTTATTTCTCAACAACACAGTGTTCCACAACATGTTGCTACAAGCTCACATTGCCATAGCTCATGTCCCAAGATTTGAATAATGTGCTAACTCTGTGGTTCTACCTCTCTGAAGATTCTACCCTTCCCCCCACCATGAATCTTAACATTCACATCAATGTTAATATTTAATATTTAAGTAACATCAGTTTGGAAAAGCCAAATCATTAGCCTTCTTGTGACAATCTAATATTGCGGTCAGACTTATGCACTGTCAAAGGGACTATATCAGACTGACATATGTTAATCTATTGACTTTGCAAAAGTGTAGAATGTAACTTGGCTCTTCATGATAAACTCTAAGAGGCAATGCTATGGTTTGGATTTTGTTTATGTATATCCCCTAAAGATTTACAGATTGGAAGCTTCATCCTTAATGTGGTGTTGTTGGAAGTCGGTAGACTCTTTCTTTTTTAATTGAATTTTTCTGTATTTCATACACAATAGCTTAATCATCTCTATACCCCCATTGGCACTCTTCCCTAACCCCACCTCCACTGGAATTCATGCATTCTGTCATTTATGATAAGGCCTATTGAGTCAAGTTAGTGACATCCCTCAGTGCAAGTTCTTCCACTGGGGTCTAGTCAGCCTATCTAGAGTCACTCCCTTAATGAAAGTCAGCTCTTCTTCACCCAGTAGTAGCCAAGGGAGTCCTTCTTAGAACTGAAGAAATATTGGCACCGTGCTCTTTGATCTTCAAAATAGTGAACTAAACAAACCATAAGTTTCCAGCATCATACATTATGTTACAGCAGTAAAAAGTCGGCTGCTCCAAGCAGTGTCACATAGGAATGGGATGAATAGTCAGATACAAGTTCCTCTCCAGACCTTGTTCTCAGCCATCTATGGAGGCCTGGACTGTATTTGCACATTTGTTAGCAACTGAATTTTTCATTTCAGTTCGTTAAAAAAATCATCTATAATGCCTTAACAGTCCCAATGATAGGACTAACAAGCAAATTGCTTCTATTGTAGAGGCCTGAAAAGATAAACACTTTCAGATAGAATACAGAGAGAGGAAAAATAAATGATAATGTTGTAAAAGCTCACAGACCTGACACATGTTTTGAATGAATTCAAAATGCCATATTTCTGAAATGGTCCTCAGAGTATATAAAGTCCAATTTTCTGGGGTTTAGATAGGTTGCTAATAGCCACAAAACTTTGCATTGATATTTAAAACTGCCAAGTGTTTGAAAACACTGTCCACCCAAAAATAATTGCACTTAGAATTGCAAACAGAAGTAGAAGATTTTGGTCCTTTCTTCTAAGTAAGTAGTCTTTGAGTTGTTTTCCAGCCTTTTCTTCAAATCTAAAGTGAAAGTATGTATTTGTGAATTTTCTGCTGTATTTTCTTCTTGGTGTTTATTTTGGGTACTATGTTATAATCACAACTCCAATTCTCACTATGTGATTTTATTTCTGTATAACTTATCCCCAAAACTTATACTGCTTCTCCAATCTAGTTGTTGCAAACAAGCTTTAGTCAATAAAGTAATTTTAAAACTGAACACAACACTTGAAAGGGCAAAGTGAAGCTCAGTGATTCCTAATCTTTGATTACAGCTAGTTTTGATGACCCCCCCCCCCAAGGAGCTAGTCTTATGAGCTAATGCCCTCTGATTTGGGGTCATCCAAGCAGACAGCAAACTGATATCAGATATGCAAGCATTTTACTAGATGAAATCAAAGCCAGTCTCATAGGTGAGATATGTGTGCAAAGTACAGGGGCCTGTGGACAGAAGAGCTAAATGTTTAATTCTGTGTACTATGCACTCTATATACCCCTCAGATGCATGCTGAATCCTAACTCTCATTGTAGTGGTATTAGAAGTTGGGGTCTTTGGAAAGTAATTAAGGCCATGAGAGTGTAGTTAGTATGTATGGAATTGGTGTCTGTACAAGAAGGTACAGTAGAGATCGTTCCTGCTGTCCTTCATGTAAGGATGAGAAGACATAGTCTTTAAACTAGTAAATATGTCCTTGCCATGTACCAGACCTGCTAGCATCTTGATCTTGGACTTCTAGCCTCTAGCAATGTGAGAAATAATCTTCAAGGCATCTGGTCTGTGGTATTTTGTTACAGAAGCCTGAGCTAAGATACTTAGCTATTAAGAATTTTCAAGCAAGAGGTCTCTGTTTTTGTTTGGTAGTCAAGTTACATAAATTGTCCTGGAACAAAGGCAAGAAGGAGGTTAGGTGGGAGCATGCTTTACCCTGGCAGGATCTGTGCTCATGGAGAATTAGAAATTCCTCCAAACAAAACGAGCAGTCAGAAGAAGATCCATATACCTCAGTATCACTGGCCTGGCCCCTGCTGGGAAAAGCATGTGGTTCCAGACTAACAATAAGATGGGCTTGTTGCTGCTCACACACTATAGCTCCAGCTCTTTGAGACACAGTCTTATGACTCTGTCAAGTTTTTGACATGTGCCTATTTCTCCATGCTGAATCTGAAGACTCAGAATTGATGTCAATATTTGAACTATTTTTCTATTGTTGCTATAGTGAATTGTCAAGAACTGAGCAGCTTAAATCTACACACACTTACATCTTATTATTCTATCAGAATTCAGACACGGGTCTGAAAGGAGGTAGCTTTCTGGTAGCTTTAGGAGAGAATTCAATGTTTTGTCTTTCCACCTTCTGGAGGCTTCCAGAAGTTCTTGGCTCTTGGCCTCCTTTCTACATCTTTTGTTTATCTTTCTTGCCTTTATTCTGTAGTCTAGAATTCTCCTAATCAGAGCTGAGAAACTTTCTCTGATTTTAAAAATTCGTGTGACTAGGTTTGGCCCACTTTGACAATCCAAGTTAATCTCTATATTTCAAATCCCTCATTTTAAGCATATTCACAAAATTGCTTTTGTCAAGTAAAGAAACCTTTACTGGTCACAGGAATTAGGGCAGGGTATCTTCAGGGCCTATTAATCTGTATTCTACATTATTTTGTTCTCCAAACTACATGTCCCCAAATTTCTCTCTCATCTTTTGTTGTTTACATTATTTTGACAAGTGAATATTTTGTTTGATTTTTTTTTTTAGTCCAATTAGGTATTGAAAAAAGTGGCCTTTTATAACTTCTACAGTAGGAATAACTTAAGTGGATGTCAAATGAATAGATGAATGAATCAATGAATAGCACATTCTGCTTCACTTCAAACTTATGGTAGGTCACAAGAAAGCATAACCATAAATCTGCTAATTGTGTATATGTTGTGTTTGTCTATTATTTTCTGAAGCAGTCCCTCTAAAATTGTGACTTACACTAGAATCAACTAGGGAGGTTTTTTTTTTTTTATTATATTCTTGTCTGAGTAATCCACAGATCAATTAAATCAGAATCCCTGGGCTAGGGCTCATTGGTATTCTTCTTTCCTAATATTCATGTGTATGTGCACTCGTGTGTGTATGTGTGTGTGTGTGTGTGTGTGTGTGCACGTGCACGTGCATGCGTGCGTGCTCCCACAGAGGTCAGAAGAGAGTGCTGGGTCCCTTGTTGGAGCTGGAATTACAGCCAGTTGTGAGCTGTCTGACATGAGTGCTGGGAACCAGACTCCAGTCCTCTGTAAAAGAGGCAAGTGCTTTTCATTGCTGAGGCATCTCTCCAGCTTCCCACTGGTGTTCTGCAAAAGGCTTCTAAGTAATTCTTGTATGTAGGCTTGTAATGTTTTATATGCCTTAAGCTGTATGACTTCTATTTTAAACTTGGGTAATGACAAGTGAAAAGCTCTTAACTAATTAGAGATTTCCATGGTAGATGCTCTTTGTGTTGACTTGCTTTGATTTGTAAAGTCTTAATAGACTGATGAAAAGCAAATGCTTTCGTTTATCACTGACAGCCCACCATGACCTCTAGTCAAACATTTAAAGGCATCAGTAATTAATTTGACTTTTAGAATAAAAGTCAGTTTACTTATGTTTTCTCTGCCAAAGCCAAAGCTTTATAAAAACCTAAAGAAAAGCAGTAATGTTATAGATATAAGAAATAAAAATAACTAACAAATTAAGCAGATAATAAAATTGCACAAGTAGTAAAAGAATTAAAAAGTAGACAGGATAAACATATATGGAGAATCCACATACTTGTCAATAAGAAACTCTAGATACTTTTTCCAATGTTAAATTCCTATGGTCATAAAATTTTCCAGTTATTTCATTAAATTGGATAAAATGCTGCTGCTTTAACACACTTTGGTGAATGTTACAGAACATAAAAATAATCCCCAAAGAAGACTCACCAGACGTGAAAGGGTATCATTTCAGACAAACTTGAGGAGCCACTTGACCCGGCATCAGGAGAAACGGAAAGAGAGCTTCAGTCATTTGCTTATTTAACTATTTTTAAAGACATAATTAGTTCTATTAAATTATTGCAGAAGAGGAAGGATAGAAACACGAGAACTAGTTTTAAGGAACAGGAATAGAGGCAATGGTAACTCTACTTGAAAATTTCAAGAACCAAGTAATGTTGGAAACAAGGACCATGTTGGCTTAATGGCTTGTTTGCTTTTGTTTATTACTAAACACTGAACAGGAGGTTCATGGGCCTGCAGTCCTATGATGGTGTTGGATCAGTGGACTTGGCTTTGATCCAATGCCAGGGCTCAGGGCGGATATAGACTGATGGGAAATATGGCCATTTTCTGTGTTTATTCTCAGCGCATGATGGCAGGTTCACCTAGTAACTTGGGCACCCACTGGACCTACTGTAAAGTGGATTTCATTCCTTTCCAGAGTGCATACATTAGCTGCCCAGACGAGAACACTGTAGAGAGGAGTGTCCAGCTGCACAGAGCGTGGAGACTGTCTCTTTTAATTTTCCAGAAGTGAACATGAAACAAAATCCATTTCATGGTCATTTTCTTGAACACACTTTACTAACATCCAAAATCCTCAACAAGACAAGTGAAAAAGAAATGGGACATCCCTCCCTCTCTTCATGTGCACACACACAAAAATCAGCTTCTCCTCTTTCCTCTGCCTTTTGCCTTTGCCCTTCTCTCCTGATGGGAAGAAACAGAACTAAAGCCGAGTCTGTGATCACCTTCAAGGCACTGCATTTTGTCTTCTAGAATTTTTCCACATTGTGAAGCAGACAACATAGTAACTGGTTGAGGGAAAGACATCTCTTCCAATCATAGCATCTGGCCACTTAGGTTTTGTTAACTGATAATCAATTTATTAACAAGTCATCAGTGAGACAAATCAGTTGTTCGAAGAGGAAATGACTTCTCAGTGGAGAGCTCATCCCTGGGGTGACTAATATTGTGTGTGGCTCACTCAACAGAACATATACCTGAAAGAGACACACTTCTTTTTAGCACCAACACAGACACCCTCATCTTCTTCCAGCAAATGGAGTGCTCTTCTTGTGGACTTACTGTGTTCTTGGAGTTCTCATCCAGTGCAGTTGTTTTCTGGGTAAATGGTAAACATAGCTGAGTTTTAAGTGGCTACATTTAGGGAATTGATGAAGTTTTCTTTTCCTGCCTTATAAATTTACTTTGAAGTACAGGGCTTTTTAATACACACACACACACACACACACACACACACACACACACACAGAGCTGTATTTGTCCCACATTAGTTACCATTTATGATTGAAAACAACGATAAAGTGTATTGTCTGGAAATGTACATAGCAATCCCTCATACCCAATTTGTCTGTTTTGCTTTGGTACAACCTCAATCAAAATGGAGTTAATCAGGAGTGACCTCATAGGGTCACTAACTCTAAAATTAATTCTGGTTTTAATGATATATGTCTCTAATTTATACCTAAAAAGTGTGGACCACCTGTGTTGTTGACTGGTTGTGATCATCTTGAGACCTAAGGGATTTATATCAAGAGAAAACCCAGACATGCAGGATATACATTTCTTTAAAGTGATGCTATAAAATTATTTTCTCAATTAAATCTAAGTGATTCACTTTTTATTTTTAAAGCCATAAAACTTGTGGCTTTGAGATGATTGAATATATGTTTGTGATTTGTTTTCACTAGCCTCTTTCATTATTACCCTTCTCCAGCGACACCATTCATGTAGCATAACCACAAGTCTTAAAGGGCATTTCATTGACAGGGCCACATTTGGCACTGGGCTATAGCTTGCAGTAATATAATTTTATAGAAAATAGCAGTATTAATTAGATATGTTCTGGTGAACTGGAAGTACATGTTTATGATTATTGTCTGAAGCCAAACAGGAAAATGTAAAAGCAATAATAAATATGTTCTCTCTTATTCCAGTGTACCAGCTTAGGCAAAATTTTGGCTGGAAAAGCATAAGTGAGTAATTAGATAATTGCTGCCTTGATTGAGCTTAATAGGAAACATTTCAATTAGGCTAAAACTACACAGAAAGGAAGTGGGTTTTTTACAAAGGGAAACATTCCTTGTCATGCAACTGTCAGCTTGTGCCCACACTAAGAGATGGGATTAAGTGGATCTGTGCAAAGGAAACAAAAAAGAAATGATTGCTGTAATTAGACCTATACTTAAACATTGTGTCTTCTGATAGAATTTCTTGATGATTCTAAGGTTGATAACGTGGCCCCTATCGATGTCTTGCCTGTAACAAATTACTGCCTAAATCTATGGCAATGCAAGTTCCTGGGGGAAAAAAATCATGATTTTCCTATATTACAAAAACTAACATTGTAGAGTCACAGTATTCTTCTCCAAGCCACCTGCATGCTAACAAATAATCAGAAAAGCCATTTGGGGCTAGTTTGCATAGTTAATAGTTTCTCCCTATCATACCTGGAGTGTGTATACCTATTTGCTGACTCAGGACCTGAGCCAGATGTTAAAAAATCTCCTTTCTTGGAATAAGTACCCAAGGAACAGTGCTATTCTTGGTATCCTGTGGGTTGAGGTAGTGGTAAGATCTTCCTGACCTGTCCACATGGGGCATTTTATCCATTTAGACTTTTAAAGACTCCATATCGCCACTCATAGTCTATTAAATTTTGGGAGTTTGATTTAGTTACTGATGCCATTTCATGACCCCTTGCAAAGTTACACAGATCATAACACATATAGATAATAAATTATTAGTGTTGGCCTGTAAATAAGTGATGGACACCACTATTTGCCCCCTTAGGAGATAGTGATGTCAAAGACTCTTCCCCTGGCGATATTATATAGTTGCTCAGGGCATGAACAACTCAATGAACTAAAATAAGGTTCATTTAAAATATGGCCCCTAAGGCTGGGCATGGGGGCACACACCTTTAACCCTAGCACTTTGGAGGCAGAGGCAGGCAGATCTCTGTGAGTTCAAGGCCAGCCTGGTCTACAGAGCAGGCTCCAGTCCAGCTGGGACTAAAGGGAGACCCTGTCTGAAAAAGACAAAAAAAATATGGGCCCTGCTACTAGTTGTATGATCTTGGAAAAGATAAAGCTTTTCAAGCCTCAATTTATTTGCCTATCAAAATGGGAATACTACTGTCACCTCCCTCCCTAGATTTTGGTGAGGAAATTATTAAGTAATATTTGCAAGTCTTGTGCACAATTATGTGTTCAAGGATTCCTGGCTTCTAGAGAATGTTGACTCTCACAAGGGAGCTCAGGGCTTTTGAAGTCAGTGGTACCAAGAATTCATATGTCCTTCTCCAGCCAGCAGCAAGCCCATAGTTTTGAATGCTGTGCACCGAGGTCATTTCTTCTCTGCGTCAACTTTGCAGAGTGTAAAGCCAGTGTGGAGCTGGAGGAGCCAAAAGCCAGATGAGCTGGTCCCCATTAACAGTCCTCCCAGTCTGCCGAGTGTTGTTTAGCAACCTCCCACCACGGTCCACAGGTCTGTACAAAAAGCAGCCCTCATCAGCTTATACCCAGGTGAAGCAGTTATTTGTGTGATGTTCTTTCAGTGCTAATGACTAAAAATACACTCCACTTGACTATTTACATTATTAGGACTTTAACATAAAACAGGCTTCAGACATATTTAGCTTTTACAGGAGTCCATTTGAAGGGAAAACTGTAAGCTGTTTGATAGGTTTGCACTGATTTGTTTTCCAGCACATGGAAACAAGACCTCCAAGTCTACTAATCATAAAATTAAAGAGCTTAGGACAGGGATGCTTTTAGATTCTCCAAAATGAGATCAATAATTTGTAGTTTTAGCCATGGGAGTGAAAGTTTCTTTTAGAAATAATTTATACCTAGGCTCTTTAGTATCCTACCCCAAATATTATATATCTGGGAAGTTTTATCATCTACCCTCCCTTACTCCATATACTTAAAAAAGCAAATATTGGGGCTGGATTGATGGCTCAGCATTTAAGAGCAGTGACTGCTCTTGCAGAGGACCCGGGTTCGATTGCCAGCACCCACATGGTGGCTAAGAACTTTCTTTAGTGCAGGGCGTTGTGGCACAACAGAAGGCAGAGGCAGGTGGATCTCTGTGAGTTCAAGGGCAGCCTGGTTTACAGAGTGAGCTCCAGGCTAGCTGGGACTTAAAGGGAGACCCTGTTTCAAAAATACCCCAAAAAGCAAATATTAAGGTAAAAAATCTTTATAAAGTTGATAGCAGGGGGCTAGAGGGATGGCTCAGTGCATAAGAGCACTAGCTGCTCTTGCAGAGGACCTGGGTTTGGTTCCCAGAACCCACATAGTGACTAACAATAGTCCACAACTCCAATTCCAAGGGATCCAAGACCTTCTACTGACCTCTGTGGGCATTGTGCAGCATGGGTTCATTTATACGTATATGTAGATGTGTATGTATATATTCAGGCAATATATTCATACACATAAAATAAAAATAATAAATAAAATGTTTAAAAATTGATAGCAATCATAATAGTTATACTTTAGAAATTAAGAATCTCAGGATGGCTGTTCTCAGAGGGTTTTTTTGATATCAGCTGTACCTTGACTATTTGACAGTTTTGAAAGCCAGAACTGCAAAGGGGACTTAATGCACTGAAGGAGAAGAAACAGAACACATCACAGAGGAGTCACTTGCTTCCTGTAGGAGAGTAAATACCAAAATAAGCATTGTTAAGATCCCATTTTGTCATCCTGCATATAGGTACAATATGAACAAAGAATTAAAAAACAAAGCAGCAAAGACTCCTTGCCAAATGGCAGTGATTGCTTTAAAAATAGTTTCTGTTTTCTATGAGACATCTTTCTCCTGTCCTCTAAGATTTTGAAGACATTCTGGCAATATGCTACAATTGCAGATTTTCATCCTGTTGTTTCCAAACTGTGTGATATTTAGTGAGTAATTGAACTTCTTTCATCCTTACTTGCAAATCTATGTCAGAGTATTTAATTAAAGGCTTAGATGGCCAATTCCAACTCTTACATTCCAGAATCTGTACACCAAGTTATCCATTAAACCTCAACTTTGGCTGTGAATTAGTGTTGGCTAGGGATCTTTAAAAATTCCAGATATTTGGACATTGTACCACAGAGATTCTGATCCAGTAGGTATGCATGGAACTGTTAGGAAATTTTTAAATGTAGATGTACAATCAGGAGTGAGATACCTTGTAATGGACACTTAACCCTTTGCCAGGCACTCTGTGCCTAGATAGAGCAGGCTATCTAACCAATCGAACCATAGTAAGCTAAATCTAATGAAACCTTACCATTTGGGCTTCCTTGTCCTGCATATCCCTACTGTAGGTTGGTACTTCGAAGACCCCGTATTTTCATGTCACCATATTGCAAACATGTAAACATTCAGTATATTCAACTCAGGAGGTAGGTGACTGATAGGAGATTATATATGCTATGAACTGCTGAAGCAGCGTACCTGGTTTTGTCCAACTATTTAAGTCTTAAAGATTCAATCTTTTTATTTTTATTTTATTTTTTTGGTCTTTTCGAGACAGGGTCTTCCTATAGCCCCAGCTGTCCTGGAACTCACTCTGTAGACCAGGCTGGCCTTGAACTCACAAAGATCCACCTGCTTTTGCCTCCCAGCTGCTAGGATTAAAGGTGTGCACCACCACCCCCGGCTTAAGATTCAATCTTTATAGAAAGAGTTAATTATTAAATAAGTATCTGTTGGGGCTAGAGAGATGGCTCAGTGGTGAAGAGCACTGGCTGTTCTTGCAGAAGACATGGGTTCAATTTCCAGCACTCACATGGCAGTTGAACCATCTGTAACTCCAGTTCCAGGGGAATCTGATACCCTTTTCTGACTTCCATGGACATTGTGTGTACTTACATGCAGAAAGTATACCCATACACATGAAATTTAAAAAAAATAAAATATTAAAAAGAAATATGTGGCACTTTTACATGTAATCCTTGCAGTAAGATAAGCATCAATGTTCTATTTTTTGAAGTTTTTTTAATGTTTTTATTGATGTTTTGTGTATTTCATATATCATCTTTCAGTCTAATTCTGATATATTCCCCTCTCCCTGCCCCCCCCCCAGTTCATGCACTCTGCCATACATGTCTTGCATCTTTCTCTCAGTTTTTCCAAAGATTTTTTTTTTCTGCAGAGGCTTATTGTTTTAGGCAGAATTTAACTGTATCAGTTAGTTCTTTGACCCAAGCCTTATGTTGTTGTTGTTCCCTCCACTTTGTGTTGCTCCAAAATATGCCTATATACATCACAAATATATCAAAATTATGACCTCCGAGAATAAACTGTATGTTAATTCCAAAATATGTTTTTGCATTTGCATTTTTCCCCTTAATTTTATATTACTCTAAAATATGAATACATATCCTCCAGTTATATCCAGTAGTTATAATTTTATAGGTAAAATGATAAATCCCAATGAAGTTTACTCACTTTACTAGAGAGAGGATGGGAGGGACATGCATAACTCCAGAGACCTGTTCTTTCCAAGGCAGTGTTACCACAGGGAAGGGAAGAAAGACCTATCTGTATAAGAATAGCTTTTCAGGTGTTCCTTTAATCTTTCTTTCAGGGGTCTACTTGGAGAATTGTCCAAAATGCCTAGCTTAGGGGAGGAGGTGCATGACCATATGGAAATTGAGTCTTACAGACTCCTGGGACTTTGCTCATATGAACTTACAGAGATGGTGTCAATGTGCATGAGATTCAAAGAAAAACTCAAACTCAAGCAAACAAAACTTAGCATAGAAATGTGGAAATGGGCAGCAGGCCCGAATTTTAGCTGAAGAACTATTGGGCAGCCGATTACTGCTGGGTGAGGAAGAGCTGATCTTCTTTAAGGAGTGGCTATAGATAGGCTGACTAGACCCTAGTGGATAAACTTGCACTGAGGGACATAAGAGGACACTAAAATGGACTCAATAGGCCTTAACGTAAATGACAGAATGCATTAAATCTAGTGTGTGTGTGTTGGGGGGGGTGGCTATGGAAAAATCCTAATGGGGATGGAGGTATAAAGAGAATCAAGATGTTGTGTATGAAATACAGAAAATTTCAATAAAAATTTATTTCAAAAACAAAATACCTAGCTTTCATCATGTAATAGGTCACTAACTGAAAATTTTAGAATAATAATGAAAATGAATACCATGCATTGCTTAGCAATAAGGATGTGTCTGACAAGTTTTTCCTGGTGATTTTATTATTGTTTGAACATCACAGAGTATGTTTACACAACCTGATAGTTGTCACTAAGAGACAGGATCTCATAAGACCCTTACCATATGTGTGTTCTATCATTGATCAGTATGTGCTTATAAAGTATATAACCATACTTGAAAATGCTCAAACCCCAATGAAAGAAACCACAGTAAGGACATGAGGAGGCAAGCTCTCTTACCTAACTGGATGCATGTACATATAGAGTGACTCTTTTTTTTTGCCAAGAAGCAGTTTGGCAGGATATATCAGGAATCTCAGTTATGTTCACATCTTTAATCAACTAACTCTACCTCTAGTACTATCTCTAGAGGGAATTCTGACCACTGGACTTACTTTGATAAGAAAAAAAATATGCTTTAGACTATGATATATGGAAGGAAAAAATAAAAACAATCTAGTTAGTGAAGGTGAACAGTTCACTACATTTAAGTATATCCATATGATTAAATATTATGTAGCATTAAAATAATGCTTATGAAGAGTTTTTAATGAGGTGAAGAAATATTAATGATATATTATGTGAAAAAAGATACAAAACTATATGGTATGATCTCAGCAATGAAAATAAAGGATGTAAGCATTAACAAGACCAAAATGTTAACAGTAGTTATGTGTAGGTAGTAGGACTATAAAGTTTATTTTCTTTATTCTTTTGTCCATTTAATTTACCCCAAATAATCATGTATCATTTTAATGAATGAAAAAACTGCAAAATATTTTATAGAAAGTGTTGTAGAGTTTGATTAGAATAAGATTGGACAAGAATAGTGTGGTAGAGTTGAAGTATGAACTCTAAATACATGGAAGCAAGCCCACCACAATTCCATTTACTTTGGCAAAACTCTTCCTGGGTGTTTGGGATTTCTTTCCCCATGTGTCAAATAAGGGTACTATGCCAAATCTATGTAGCTATCCCTCTAATCTATAAGGTCTAAAAATTATACTTTTGTCACAATTTCCTCTATATAATGCTTTCTGATGAAAATGAAATCATAACAGCTCCCCAATAATTTCTGTAATCTCACATTTTTTACTTACCATCTCCTACAGTAATTAGCTTGTAGCAGAGATTCTGAATGGGTTTTAAGGGCATTGACAGTTTGGTAAAGGAGCTAAAGATAAACATTAGCTCAGTATATAGGCACTCCACCTTGAAAAATCTTCCCTGGAATCCAAAAGAACTGACCTCAGCAGTAAATGATGAGAAGATTTAGAGTGAGACTTGCTGTAACAAGAGATTGCTAACCTATGAGTCCTGGATTAGCTAGAATCCTCTGTAGGAAGCTAATATGGCATTGCATTGGTAGTGAACTGGGCTCTTGGTAGAGGGACAAACCCACATAGAGTTCAAGTCCACTGTAGGCCTTCAGGATTCTCACAGATTAAGTACAATTAAATGTGAATTCATGAGACTCAGCTAAGCAGGTAATGGAATGGAAATTCAGTGGGGTCAGGACATTGATTACATAAAGGAGAATTGAGCAAATGAGTAAATGGATTTGGAATAATGAGAATCAAATTTTTCCTCTTTGGAAATGATATCAGAAGGAAGAAGACATAATCCATTTGTTATGCTGTGTGGGAATTTCAGGTACTGATATGAACTTATGGATGGATGGATAGACATATAGATGATAAAAAAATTTATAGTTATTTGTTATGCATATATTTTGTTGCTCTTTCCATTGAGAGTTCATAAGAGACTTTATGAGTAAAGGACAACTTCTTAGATCTTGTTTTCTAAACACTATTGTCCACTAAAAGAACTAGATCTCTGTGGAGAAAGGTCTGATTTCAGAGTTGAGGCAGGGACAACATAAATTTGGAATGTTTTATGTTAGATGTTAAGGCTATACTAAAATTAGAATGGGGCATGTGAAAGAGCTCAGCAAAATCTGGCCCTATGTGATGATCAAAATAAATCATGATGTTAATAAGTTATAACACATTGAACAAAACAGAAACCACCAGTCTTCCCTGATATAAATAAATAAATAGAGAAAAGAGAAGGCTCTTATAGTACAATGGTCTTAAATGTGGCAAGATTGTTATAATTTAAAAATTATGGCAACTATTATATTACAAGTTAATTCAACAAGGAAACATTAGTCTGATATCACCTGCTTGATAGTGGGCCAAAGTCTCAATGTAACAGACTTAGAATCTGATTCTAGTAATGAAGAAATATCATAGAAATCCAAATTGAGAAGCATCCTTCAAAAGCACAGACTTATAATTTCCAAAAAAATGGATATCAAGGAAGTTCTGAAGAATAATATAATATGCATTATATCACTAGATTATATTCTTTGCATGCAGAATACACTTTGAAGAAATTGATAGGAAGTCTAGTTGAAGGATGTAAAGGAATTTTTTGTATTATTCTTATAATTCCCTAAGATTGATTAACTTCAAAGCATTTTAAAAGGGCATTGCATTTGATGTTTCGTAAAAATCATATAAAGGTGGAGAGTCGGTAGGAACAGAAATGCAAAATATTTAAACTTAACAATTTGATTTGAAAGGTTAAATACTGTCATAAAGTTGTGAAACAAGTAGGCACAAAAGCACCAAAGACTTTAGAGTCAAAGGGTCAGTTACAAAAGATAAAAAACAAAACAAAACAAAACAAAAAACAAAACTAAATATAACTTGTAAAGATGGTGGAAAACAAAATAAAACAGCAATATAAAAAAGAAATGACTGCTGAAGTTAGAAACTCAGTATATAAGCCAAACAGAATTGGAACGAGAGTAGAAAACACAGAGAATGCAGTATGAACAGTGTCTAGATATTAGAAAAATAATGAGAACAGAAGACAGAAACATTTAAGAAAATAATAGCTGATGTATAGAACATATCACATGACTCTGCATATAAGCATACCACCATTATGTATCAATAAGAATTTGAAGCAGTTTATGTATAGGCATGTCATAAAAAGGCCAGAGCACCAAAGGCAAGAATAGAAACTATAAAACAGCTAAAGAGAAAAGGAAAATTATTTAAAAAGAGCCAAAGTTGGATAGTAGCAGGCTTTGAGCAACAACAAAATCCAGGAAATAGTGGAATAACATTTTTACAATATGAAACTAGAATTTTGTAACCATGTGGGTGCTGGGAATTGAACCCAAGTCCTCTTAACCACTGAGCCATCTCTCCAGCCCCAAACCATGACTTAAAAGCAGATTGTTTCTGTTTTACTTCCTTGTCTGTCTGACCTATCTTTGTGACAATGGGAAGACTAGTAGATTATTTCTGACTCTGACTTTTCTGAATAGTGATGGGTTTACAGTATCGCTCCCCCAGCTATGATTCTTTTCCCATGGATAATCTTGGAGGATCCAGCCTTGATTTTCCTGGGGAACCCAATTTTTCTGTATCTATTTAATAGTATGCCAGTTTTAAAATGGAGAAGATTCACTCAATGTTATAATGAGGTTAAGTTGATAAACAAAAATGATTTAAAAACTATCCTATTTTCATTTGGGTATTTATGAATATCAAGCAACATTAGATTTTACCCTTTCACTGCACTTAACCTTGACTTGTAAGTAAATAAAGCATTTTCCACTAGTAAGTCTCAAGCAGGACCATGTTTGAATAGAATGGTCACTTGTCTGGATAGGTGTTTAAAAAATGCTGGACAGCTTCACTGAGAACCAGAGTAGAGATAGAATTCCAAGATAATACAGTGTTCCCCCCACACTTTTGAGCACACTTTCTCATACTTTCCCTTAGTGTTTTTCTCTCAAACAGTACTTCTTTAAAAATTTTATTTATTGAGTTATTTTTATGTGTATGAGTGTTTTTATTGCATGTATATGTGCTCACATGTTGTACAGTGCCTATGAAAGTCAAAAGAGGATGCTGGGTGTGGTGGCACATGCCTTTAATCCTAGCACTTGGGAGGCAGAGGCAGGCGGATCTTTGTGAGTTCAAGGCCAGCCTGGTCTACAGAGCAAGTTCCAGGACAGCTGGGGCTACAGGGAGACCGTGTCTCAAAAAGACCAAAAAAACCCCCCAAAACAGAAAGTTAGAAGAGAGCGTTGGATCCCCTGCAACTGGAGTTACAGAGTTTGTTAGCCACCATGTAGGTGGTCCCTTACATAGTATTTGAAGTAGCTTCACACAGTGCCAATGTTGCTGCAGCTCTTTACAGCACTGTCAGATAGCATTACTGAGGCAAATGAAAGAGAGCAATGAATTGTCCAGATTCCAGTTGATTTTCTCACTATTTGGGTGTTACTTGGAATGTATTAACATAGTCTGGCAAAAAAAGGCAGAGTAATCAAAGCTGCCAGGAGGATTTTTTTCTATTTGTTTACTGCCACATATTAGCACCTACACAAATATCTAGCATATGGCAGGCACTCAGAAATACTCATTGGATAAGAAATCCATGTAGGAAATACTAATAGGAAATACAGCAGCCGGACTTTGGTTCACCCTCCGAACTAATTTTAAGTTAGAGGCAAGGGAAGAAAGGAAGTAATGTTATGGAGCGAATTCATCAATAGGACTATTCACTGAAAAATCTTCATTAGTGCAGGTCTAGAACACCTTCATACCACCTTGCAGAATCTTGTATACAAGATGAGGAGGGAGGAAGGATGGGAGGGAAGGGGAACTGAGAGAGGAGAGAGAGAGAGAGAGAGAGAGAGAGAGAGAGAGAGAGAGAGAGAGAGAATTTTAAAAAGACTAAAAGACTATTGGTATTTAAACCTAGATATACTTAATATTTGACAAAATATGAATTTTTGAGCATTGCTCATTCATATTTTGTGGTGGTTATTAGCCATTCCTTTGACCAAGTTTGACAAAAATTCAAAGGAATGTTTTCTTTAAAGTAGGCTCAGGGCTGGAGAGATGGCCTAGCGGTTAAGAGCACCAACTGCTCTTGCAGAGGACCTGGGTTCGATCCCCAGCACCCACATGGCTGCTGAGAACCATCTTTAACTCCAGTTCCAGGGGAACCTGACACCCTCTTCTGACCTCGCGGCATTGCACGACACAGGTGCACAAACCTACATGCAGACAGTACATTCACACACATAAAAAAATAAATTTTTTTTAAAAATCTAGGCTTGTAAAATTAAGATAGCATGGAGAAGTGTTTTCTTCTAAATAAAGAGTACATTATTTTGTAAGGAAGACCTGCATAATCCAATTTTTAAAACATAGTTTGCTTAAGATATGAATATTTTATGATTAAAGAATTATATTATTAGAACCTTCCTGTGTTTATTTTAATCTAGCTCTCTCTGTTTCATGTGTGTAAGCTCAATTGTATAAAAATATAGCTTCTATGTTGTAGTATTTGTATAATACTGTATTATTTTTGTGCATGTAGGTTTATTCCTTAAAGGAGGGTTCACAGTGAATGTGAAAAATATGTGTTGGATAATTTTATTTCTTAAATGAGTCAGGCTTTCTGTGATTATTTATTGTAAAACAATATCCACTTGGCATAAATTCTTTAAAAACACTAGCTACACCTCATNGTCAGAACCCCAAGATGCCAGTTGAGAGCTGAAGAGATGGAACTATCTCTTGCAAGAGCACTCAGGGGAGCCTGATGCCTCCCTCTAAGACAGAGCTGGTGAATGACAGGTGGAAAGAATCTGTCTCCCTTGCTGCTAGCCCATGTGTGCATTGACCCCCGAAGCCACTCTTCTGGTTACAGGACTAGGTGGGAGGTGGTGGCTAAACTCAATCCTGGCTAGGATGGGTGGGGCTGGGCAGGGCTGGGTGGGGCTCCCAGGCCCTTTAGCAGAGTCACCTCTGTAGGATGATCCTTCCTTCCATTTGGCATCTCTCATTCTCTTCCTTCCTCTGGGCTCTCCCTAGTGAAAGGAATTGCCAACCAAGAATTGTCCAGCTTTCCAAGGAAATCTCTGAGCAGGTTTTATCTTACTTAGCTTCTTGAGTTTCCCTTTTGTTTCTATTTAATTTTGAGACAGGATCTCATGAAACCCAGGTTGATCGTGTACTGTCTGTGTAGCAAGAGATGATCTTGAAGTTCCATTCCTCCTGAATCTACCTCCCAAGTGATAGGATTATAGGCATGTGCCACCACAGGCTTGCATTTGATTCTGAAGGGATCTAGGCTTTCCAGATGAATGATTTTGCAGCTCCTTTTGTTTTTAAAGGACTTTATGCTTTAAAAGACAACTTCCTGTTATGATTACTGATACCTCACAACCACCCTGTGCTGTTCCTTTTATCATGTGGGTAGGACACTGCTTGAGCCTGTCAGGTAAAGGAACTCACACAGTGTTGTTAGGGAAATATTGAGCCTTGAACTCAGCTGACTTGGGTCCCAGTTATAATATAAATACAAGGCTTTATTGACTTTATTTTCTTCTCCTTAGGGTGTAGGTGGTGGGGAGGGTGCTGGAGGTAGAACTTGGATCCTTACTTGTGCTAAGAATGCATTTTACCACTGAGGTACGCTCTTAGGACTGGACCTTATTAATTAAACAGATTTAGGCTCCCTAAGTTGTTGATGAATATCTAATAAATGAAGAAAAATATTTTTAAGATCTGCGGCTGGCACAATGACACAATGGATAAAGATACTCGTTCCCAAGGTGACAACTCAAGTTTGATTCCAGGGTCCCACACGGTAGAAGGAGAGAATTGACTCCTTACAAGATAATCCTCTCTCTGACTGCTGCACAAGTGCTGTGCATGCATGAGCACGCCCAAACACATACACACATGAACACAAAATAAATAAATAAATGTAGTAATATTTTTAATCGCAAGGGCTCAGCTACTTTAATCATTTTGTTGTTGTGGGTCTTTTTGAGACAGTAACTCCCTATAGCTCCAGCTGGCCTGGAACCCACTGTGTATTCCAGGCTGGCCTAGAACTTCCAGAGATCTGCCTGCCCCTGTCTCCCAAGTGCTGGGATTAAAGGGCATGTGCCACCATGCCCTGGTTCTCATCAATATTTTAGTTCAACAATGATAAAGCCCTCAATTTTTTTCTTCAGTTTTTTGTGCTTCTCTTCTTCCTAAATATATATATATATGTATATATATGCATATATATATATATATATATATATATAAAACATGTTAGTGACCTTGGGGCTTCTCTAAACTTGAGGGTACATTTAGGTAATACCCTCTCTCAGGCCTACAAGGCTTTCTACAGAAATCTTACTGTTTAATTAACAGAATTAGCTTTCAGGCACTAGGCTAGAGAATAACGTATCAGCCTTAGTTTGAGTCTTTATGGTAAGTTTGAGCTTGTTGGATTATAGCTCTGCAGATCCATTGTCCAAAATAGAATACCTCTTTCTCTCTTCAGAAAGTCATAAATAGTTGAGAATGCTGCATTTAATTTATACACAAAGTTTTAAAATTGAGTTTTGAGGATCTGAGTTCCTACTCTGTAGTCTGTTATTTATCTAGCTGACTAAAAGCTGTTTACATAGTGTTAGAACTTTTTTTAAGGCAATGTCTCAACTCATGTTTAGATTCTTTCACAGTCTTCCATAATAACTTTTTTGGTATTTTTGGTTGACATTTTTTTCCAGTTTAATACTATAAATATAGAGGATGAAGACCCCACATTCTGCTTTGAGTACCTTGAAGGACCAGGTACTTGGCAAATTTTTGCATTTGGCAAAGACCAACGTATGCTGTCTAACCTGTTAGAGCATATTGTTGTCTTAAGACTAAAATATCTGGTTGGTAGAAGTGACCATAGTAACATAAGTTAACCAGGCACTGATCCCAGTGATATGCCCAATTTACTGACAGCTCAGGCAGCAAGATCATTTGAGTCTTCCAGGAAAGGACACTTCATAGTTTGAAAATAATTAAATCTGAATAGGAAATGATGTTCAATGTGTGACATAGTCTCCTATGCCAAGCAAATAGAACACCCTAGAAGTAGATAGGTTTTATACTCTACTTTGAAGAATAAGTATCATCTTAAAATAGAAACTACATGCCCATCAACATCGCCATTATTATTCTCTACTTTGAAGAATAATTATCATCCTAAAATAGAAACTAAATGCCCATCACATTGTCAGCAGTTCTTCTACCGCTCAAAGTATTTTTATCCTACTCTTAGAGCTAGTTTGTGTCAGAAGAAATCAACTAATCACTCATTTAATGGTTTATAATCATACTTTCATTTTTAACCAAATGCTGTTAGCTTGATCTTGTTATTGCCAATGGTGGCCTCCAAATGTCATTTTAATATTTACAATATTCAAAAGTCTCAAGATAAAATTTTTTGGCCATTGACAAATGTATGGGGCAGGTGAGAAGAGCTGGAGGGTGGCCTCAGTTGGTAAGAACCAATGGGGGCGAGCGAGACGCCTCAGCAGGTGAAAGTGCTTGCTGCACGAGCCTGATGACCTGAGTTTGATCCTTGAAACCCATGGTGGAAGGAAACAACACACTCCCCAAAGTTGTCCTCATGCATCCACATATATCATACTCCCTACCATAATAAATAATAAATGAATAAATTATAAGTTAAGAATAAAAAAATCACAATGTTTAATGTGCACAAAAATCTTTTTGTTTTGAAGATTAAATGATATGTTGGCTCTTTCTAGCTTTCTAAAGATGTGTGGTGGCATAAATAATAGTGTTTTATATTATTATATAGCTGACAAGCTCTTTTCTGCAAGAGCCTGCTTATATTAGAATAAACAGAAAATTGTTATATTGTGGCATTTTCCTCCTAACATTGTCTTGCTCTAAGAAAGAAAAGACGCCACTAACCATTGCACCTCCCCAAGAGTCTGGTGGAAGACCTGGCTACCATTCCAAACCTGATCTCCATTGGAGTTCATGTTTCATCCTATATGATTTCTGATGGGTTTATATTATAACAGACATTTCTAGTAAAACCTCTCCTCAAAATCCTTTTTCATTTGCTCAAACACTGGAGCGTTTATTTTGTGCTACTGAGTCAGCTAAGTAAAGAATGAGAGATAGTTCTCCCCTGTAGTTGGCAAGAATGTCTCCTTCAAAGAAAGATGAAAGAAGTGCTTTTAAAAAAAATATTGTATGTGTGATCCTCTGGAACTTGAGTTACTAATGGTTGTTAGCCTCCATGTGGATGCTAGGTCTTCTGCAAGAACAGCCAGTATTCTTAGCCAGTGAGCTATATCTTTAGCCCCTAGAGGAAGTGTTCTTTTAAAAAAGTGTCAACTTCCACCTTTCCAAAGTACAACACCAAGACCCAAAGAGTATTGACAGTTTGGACCATCAAGTACTAGATCAGAAAATTAAACTAAAAGAGGACAGTACAAGTCATTGAATGAAAATCAGTGCCTTGAAAGCTTGAAAACAAATTCCTAAATAGACACGTAAAATATGCTGAAGAAGAAATATAGGTCATGTAAACATTTTGTTCTTCATGTCCACATTGGGAAATCATGATTTTGAAATATTTTGTGTTTCCTGAAGAACATTTTATTCCAGAGTCCATGTGTCCTGGCTGAGAAGATTACTTGAGCCACCGAGGTGATGATTAGCTGTTGGGAATCTGGGGACTGAGTGTTTGCAGCCAGCAGAGTGGCTGGAAGAGATGACTAGTGCCTTGCATGGAGGCTTTCAAAGCAGGAGGATGAACTTGCACAGGGCGCCAGGTGTTGCCACAGAAGAAAGGGAAGTGAGCCTGAGGTGCAAATCCTAAATGAGGCTTGGTTTCTTCTGAGGCCTAGTTTCTGCTGTCTTTCCTGGTGACTGGTGATGGGCAAGTGACTCAGCATTTCCAGGAGCCCTGTCTTGCATCAGCTTGGCCCTGGGGGTGTGGTCGTCCCTGAGCTCAGGAAAGCAGGAAAGGTGAGATCAAGTCCCCTTACCAAATCCTGACCTCACATTGCACAGGCACTTTGTGCTTGACTTTTCTTCATCTGCAAGCTATAGCTTGTTCTTAAGGAACCGCTACTCATTTAATTTCAGTGATGCCTAAAATGTGGGCTAAACTAAATAAAGTGATATCATAGGCAACAAGAAAGAGAAGTTTGAGACGTGAATGTATAGCTCCAAGCCTTTTGAAATATTTGAGATAGGTTAGGGTTTGCCCACTGAAATTACGCAGGTCCACAGGGAACATTCAGACCACCACTTGCACCACACTGATCTTGATTTTGTATATGCTCATATGACTTGCACATGTTGAGAGACTCCCACCACTTTGGGGGAACCTGCCTACAATCACTGCACATTTCTTCTCTCTATGCTGCATGATTGGTGGTCTGCTGTACACTGTGCAGATGTTTCTCTTGGGCTATTTCATGATTATTTTTCAAGTGGCCTCTTAGTCAAGGGATGGCAGGTCAGCACATGGAAACATCTGCTCTTACCATTTTTCTAAGCAAACAGCAGATGGCATTGCTGCTGTCCTTTTGATCTGGAACAAAAATTCCCAAAGCCGAGGTGTTGGTTTACATTGAGTGCCTGGTAAGGGACTGCCTGGGAGTTTGCCTCCCCCTACAGTAGCACTGCTTACAGATGTTTGCTCTGCAACTCTCATTTTTAGTTTATTTCTTCCTATGACTCCTTTTGCAGCAGGTCATGAACTTTGCTTCTTCCTCCTGTGACTGTTGCTAAGTCTTATCAACTATGGCCCTCAACAATATTTTCCATTTGTGGGGCTGGGGCTACCACTAGTATTACAAAGAGGAGAGAGCAGAATGCATATCTAGGTTCCCTGAGGATTTATTTGGATGCTGAATGCATGAGTACCATGGATCATCTGGGAAATAGTTGAATCATTAAGTTCTTTCTAGGTGCTTCCTCAGCCAAACACTATCAATATTGCATTTTAACTATTGGACTTGTAAAACTTCAGTGTGTGTAACTTTGTACATGTTGAGCCACAGTTATATGTACAAACCATTCAAATACATGCAAACATTTTAAACCATTCTTTAACCTGTTGTTCTAGATAGTAGATAGTTTGCTGGAGGAAAAGAAAATCTTATGTTTTCCCTTAGTTTATATTGGCTTTCCATAGTCTGTTTTGTTGTAATGCTCTTTTCAATTGTCTGCTGTACATCTGCAGTCTTTAATGCATTTCTTTTTTAGCTATCTATTCCTTGATACTATTAGTCAACCCTCTCTGTCTTTTCTCCTGCCTAGTCTTGTAGACCCTGTCAGGATTTCCAGGAACTTCAGTTTCCTCATTTGTGAAATGGGGATAATTAAAATGTTTTCTTTATAATATTCTTATAAGGATTAAATGAGACTATGTCCCTATAAGTGCTTTAAAAATGGCAGTCGCCACCATCATTGTTGCATCATTCTAGGTCAAAGAGTCAGAGGACCCAACTTGATAATGTCCCAGCTGAAATGTCAGGCACTATATTATCTTTCTTCTAGCTCTAGGTCTGAGGTTTATTGGCTCTTATTATTCTACTTTTTGCTGCTGATTTCATTTGGTTTGGGTTTTGTTTGTGGCTTTTTTCTTGTTATTTTTTTTTGTTTGTTTGTTTGATAAATGGTCTTAGAATTTAGGCCACGTTGATCTCAAACCCACGATCTGCTTGCTTTTCAGTATGTGCCCAGTCTTCTGTTGTGTTTTCTTTCATATATTCAAGATCTGTTGACAACTCTACCCAGATACTATCTTTGAACTTACTTTGTTGTTTTGTTTCACAGATACAATATCTTTTGGGATAAGAACATCTGTAGGCTCATACTTGTAACATCATAGGATAGTAATTCTCAGATTTCTAATCCTTTGGCTTTAGTTGTTTGCAAAGAAAAAAATACAATATTTTTTGTTCAATATATATGCAGAAGCTAGAATATGTTTAACATGTCTAAGAATGTCCCATGACTTTCCATATAATCTCAGTTTTCTTAGTCTGCCCTCAGAGTTCTGCTTCCTCTTCCTCTAATGTTATAGTGACATAGCACAGAAGGTTTGCAGGCATGCTGTTCTGTGTGCATGCTTCTTGTGCATCAGATGGCCAAGCTTTATGTAGTTATTAATATTTACTTATCTTATTTCAATATTAAACATCACATTGCTCAATTTTCTAAGCTATTTTAAATTTCGTAGCAAGATATTTGGTATCTTAGCAAATATAAATGTTCAGAATATATTGTAGCCACCTGAAGTGATTGGGAAAAAGTTATATACACAAGACTATAGTTTTTATTTTGCTTTGCTTATTTTTTTTTTGTTTGTTTGTTGGTTGTCTTTTTGAGATGGGATCTCCCTGTAGTACCAGTTGTCCTGGAACTCACTTTGTAGACCACACTGGCCTTGAACTCACAGTGATCTGCCTGCTGTGTGCCACCACACCTGGCTGCTGGTTAGGTTTTTGAAACAGAGTCTCATGTATCCCAGGCTGGCCTCAAACTCTGAACTCCTTATTTAGCTGACAATGATCTGGAAATCCTGACCCTGTGGTCTCCACCTCCAGCACATGGAGACCACAGGCGTGCTTACCCACCACTCTGGCTAAGCGACTAATGCTCTTTTAAGGCAAATTTTTAAATTTGCAACATTTGTCAAAATGGAGGTCTTTGTGCATGTCACTTTTATTAGCAAATAAAAGGGGAGGAGTAGAGGGGATATTGAAGGGAAAGTATGACTCATATTTCTAACAAGAAAAGGCAGCCAACAACTGTGTGTGGAAATAATGCCAGAGCCCATCTGTTAACATCTAAATCACTCTAGGAGTTAGGATTACCAGGAGACAGTAAACCTTAAATACTGGTGATTAGTTTATGTAACACTGGAAAAACAAATCTTCCATCCTTCAAACAAATATTTCTGGTGAGCCCATCCTAGTATCCTTGCATTTCACTTCTACTCATTTCTTTTGGAGTTGGTAAAATCCTTTTATTAAAATGCTTTTCTTTCATGTTTCTTCTATGCATAGTTGGATACTAAAATGAATAGAGCTCTCTTAAATAGTCTTTTATTTAAAAATACTATATTTAATTAATTGAGTGTCTGTACGTGCCACAGTACATATATGGAGGTCAGAAGACAACTTGTATGTATAGGGTTCTCTCCTTCTATCATGTAGGTTTTGGGGATCAACTCAGGTTATTGGACTTGGCAGCAAGTGCCTCTATTTGCTGAGTCATGTTGCTGGTCCCCCCAAATAATCTTATCTATTTTCTTCTATCTTCTTTCTTAAATGTCACATTTGACTGTATCTTTGCAAACTTTTGAGTTGAAAATTCAAATTGCCCAACGTTTCCTTTTGTCTTAGTTTGGTTCCAAGTATTTTTATTTTAAGTGAATTTTTTCATTCTACTTTCTTCTTTTTCTCATGATCTTAAAGCTCATTTTCTTTATTCACTTTCTGTTCTTAAATCTCTATAGTTTCTTTAACAATTTAGTTCAACTCACTGTCCTTAAAGTTGAATTTTTCTGATAAAAACTTTCCTTTTCTTAGTCAAATAATAATTGAGAATCAGTTAGTTTTCATCTGTAGGAAATTGCCTTTAAAATGTGTCCTTACCTTTCTCTTGAACACAGATTTATCTTTCTCACCCTTTGCAGAACATCTTTTCATTGTATCCTTTTAGCACAATCAACTCATCACATCTCCATTTTGGGTCAGTGCACTGCCCAGGCATCTTTGCATGAAACTGGCCTTTTCTTCACCTTACACCTCTGTTCCACATTTCAGTGCTCTCTACATCCCATGAGTTAGCCTGAACTATATTTCTCATGCATACTTGCTAGCTTGGTTCCTTGTTCATGGTGAGCCAACCCTCACCATTTTTTTCCTTCTCCATGTTCCAGGTACTGTAATTTGTCTCCCTCTGTGACCACATCTCCAGCTTTCCTGCCTCCTTTCTGGCTTACACATAGCTGCTGGATTTTAATTCTTAAAAGGTAGCTTTAATAGTTGATTATCCATTCCCTCAAGCTCTTAGTGCTTCTTTGGTGCCTACAGAATAAATTTGACTCCTTTGTGATCAAGATGGTCTGTACGGGGGCTCCAGTGCTCCTCTCATCCCACTGTCCGTTCCTCGTATACTGCAGGCGTTGGATTTCTCTGATGTCGTTCTACTCCTTTGGTGCTCTCCACTGCTTTTTCTCATGCTCTGTTTGCTCCACATCCTCTCAATCTCCCTTTCTAGTTACTGTTTGGGAGACCATTGGCTATATGGGAGTGCTCAAACATCACTTCTCCATAAAACTGTCCTTGATTATGCTGCTTTGTCCCTTCCAAGACTGGTGGCCAATTGGTCTTCACTCTTGATCCTCTTTCCTGTCTGTTAACTAAGGCTTTCCCTTACAATTTGATATGATTACTTTACTCTTTTTGGCTGTAATCTAAAATCCATGAAGGTTAGGACTACTATTTTAATGACTTATAGTCTCTATTTTGTTAGTATAACATTTATACATGCTTGTGTGCTTGTATTCATGCATGTGTGTGTGTGTGTGTGTGTGTGTGTGTGTGTGTGTTCTAGATATACATACAATTAAAAAGTAATCTTCAGGGGCTGGCGAGATGGTTCAGTGGTTAAGAGCACTGGCTGTTCTTGCAGCAAACCTGGGTTCAATTCCCAGAATCCACATGGTGGCTAACAGCTGTCCTTCACTCCAGTTACAGAGGAATCTTCTGACCTCTGTGGGGATTGCATGACATGGGTACACTTAACACACATGCAACAATACACTCATACACATCAAAAATAATAAAAATTCATCTTCACTATCCCCATTTTTGTGTGCATTATTTATTATATTTTTGCTTTTTAGATACTGTCTCACCATGTAGTCCAAGGCAATTTCCAAGTTAGAACCCTTGCCGCAGCTTCTGGAGTGCTGAGATCATAGGCATGCTTTGCCACATGCAGCTTTGTCTTTTTTTTTTTTTAAACACAATAATTATAGCCAATATTTCTTTGCTCTGCAGTCATACCAGACTCAGGATTCTTCCATCTTCAAATGATGCTTGTTTTTTTTTTCAGGTTTTAAATATTACTTTATTTATCAAATCAAGCTTTCACTTAAAAATCTTATAATTTGAATGTCATTAAAAATCAACATTTGCAGAAAATATGACATTATACTATGTTTGACTATTTTTAATATGATAAAACGGTACATAATTTATCCTTCTCAGCTCAAAATTCAATATAAAACAAAATATTAACTTCATTCACTAAATACTTATAAACACAATATGGAATAATTGTTGGCATATGTAGACTGAAATGGAACTGCTGATGTAATTTTCAATTACATTTAATCTTCAATTTTTCTTTTGTACACTGTTCATTTTGTAGAAATAAGATGACCAGTAGTAACTCAGATAAAAACCAAACTTCACCAAGTACATATTAGTGAAGATATTACAGTGGAAATACAAGTAATAGCAGAAAGGTTCAGTAATACTCTTCACTATTATGATACCAAGGTTGTCAATGTTTTCTGACTCGTTCATACTAGTAAAAATGCGATATTAGAAATATTTTCATACTTCATGCATTAGACTTAGTCTAAGAGGAGAGGGCTCTTTTACACGTTTTAGAAAGAAAAACATTTAGGGGCTGGAGAGATGGCCTAGCGGTTAAGAGCGCCAACTGGGCTTACAGAGGACCCGGGTTCGATCCCCAGCACCCACATGGCTGCTGAGAACCATCTGTAACTCCAGTTCCAGGGGAATCCAACGCCCTCTCTGACCTCCGCGGCATTGCACGACACGGGTGCACAAACCTACATGCAGACAGTACATTCATACACATAAAAAATAAAAATATTTTAAAAAAAGAAAGAAAAACATTTAAAATTTTTATTTGTATTTTACATGTTTTTGTGTTTTGCCTACATGGAAATGGATCATGTGTGTGCAGTGTTCATGGAGGTCAGACAGTGTTGGAGCCCCTGGAACTGGAGTTGCCAACAGTTTGTTAGCCACCATATGGGTACTAGGAACTAAACTTGGGTCCTCTGCATTCAATCAATAAAGTAGAAAATAATCATACAGAAGCCCATTGTTGCGGCTTTCACACCAATAAGAAATGCTGAAAGCACTCATAAAATTTATCAGTTTATATTACCTAGTGAGTCTACCATTTACTTGAACTTTAAAAATCTTAGTTGAGTGTGTTGGCACATGTCTAGAATCTTGGCACTAGGAAGGTTGAAGCATAAAGACCTGACGCTAGAAGCCAACCTGAGCTATATAAAGAGATCCTGTCTCAAAACAACAATCTTAAAGAGCTTTGTTTTCTTACCTATTAATCTTATCTAAATCTTTGAGTACTCTGTGGGCATGAGCCAATGGAATACATTCAGTGTACCACTATTTGAATGTACAAATGAATATATAAATATGGGCTGTATATTCATTTCAAATTTTTCTTTAATGGAGGTTGTGTTGGGAACTGAACCTAGAACCCTTCACCTCTAGCCAAATGCTCTACTTATTAAGCTATGTTCTCAACCCTAGAATTTCTTCTGATTATCTTAAAAGAATGAAATGTTAGTAATATTCCTAAAATTTAGTAAATTGTTACATTTTCTTATAAATCAACACAAGGATACCTAAATGAAAATATTAGGTTGAGTTGTGAAACTGAAAAACAGTTGTTTTAAACAAAACCAACAATTTTAAATGGCTCAGCCTATGTATGCATGAAATAAGGACATTCTTGAATCTTAACATTTGGCACTGTGTACATCTGTTTTTTTTCCTCACCCTAAACTGGCTTGTTATTTTACCTCTGACTCAACCTATAAGGATAAATGTACTAATTAGTAATGCTGTTCTTTAGCTATTAGTAGTAATTATTGGCTTAATTCTCTCCTGTTATTGGTTCATAATTAGTTGAGTTTATTACACTAGTAATTAAAATATAAAATTAATTGGGGTTTTCCTTTACTTTGAAGTTAGTCTAAAATCATATACATGCCTGACATGACCTTGACTCAGTGACTTTTATGTACATAAGCTAGTGAACTTTTTTAAAGACAGAGTCTCACTGTGTAGCCCTGGCTGGCCTGAACTTGTTATGTAGAGCAGATTGGCCTTGAACTCACAGAGGTCTGAGGTCCACCTGTATCTGCATCCAAAATGTTGGGATTAAAGGCATGCATGAGCATGCCTGGCTTGATCAGTGTTTCCTGAGCCCCTCTTCTGGGCAGACTGTCTTGACAAGAATAGGATCCACATTTCAAGGAGAGATGTGAAGAGTGCCCAGCCTGCCATTACAGTGATGGTCACAGTTGCACTGAAAGCTGTATTTTCAGAAATTATCTTCATACAAAAAAAGGTATTGATACACCATGCTTTCCCCCCTAACAGCTTTATATAGCCAAGGAAAGTGAGTGAAATGCAAAGGAGATGAATTCATTCAATAAATACTCAATTTTCACAGTTTATTCATTGATTCTTTGAGAATTTCGTACAATGTATTTTGATCTCATTCAGACCCTCCCCCACTCCACCCCACCTTACTACCCTTCCCAACTTCATTTCCTTCCTTCCTTCCTTCCTTCCTTCCTTCCTTCCTTTCTTTCTTTCTTTCTTTCTCCCTCCCTCCTTCCCTCCCTCCCTCCCCCTCCCTCTTTCTCTTTCTTTCTTTCTTTCTTTCTTTCTTTCTTTCTTTCTTTCTTTCTTTCTTTTTCTTTCTTTTTTCTTCCTCTTTGTACCCAAATGCTCTTGAGTGTGGGTCTATTCTTTTGAGTCTGGTCAGCATACAGTTTTGACAGTTTCATAAGAATTTATTTGGATCTTTCTTCAAGGCAATCAATGTAATAGAACCTGAAACTTGCCCTAAGGCCCAGAAGCACTTCCTCCAGGAGAGTTTGACTCCAAACCTGGACCAGAACTCTCCTGCTCTTCTGACTCCATCCCCTGCTCATGGCTGATTTCTTTTTTTGCCCTAATATTTCACTCAGAAGAAATAAAAACCAGAGTGTGAGTTCAGGCATCCATATGTCAGATAGACTGTGGTCTGTGGTTTCAGCCTCATTTCATGAAGGTCTTCTGTATTTGATCTTATTCTCTCCCACTCCACCCCCACAGGGGGCCTGTGCTCCATGATAAGGTAGGAAGAGCTAAGAAAATCTACCCCTGCTTCTGGAAAAATAGCTCAACACAGTCTCACGAATAGAGGCTCTGAAACATCAACTTTTGGCATCAAAGGCAACATCTTTCTTTCATTAATTCATGTTGGTTTGGCATGTAAGATTTATATTTTCTAACTAATTACAATTGTTATGAAAAATACTTAAAAAATTCAAAAGCTGTATCTTCAGATGTATTTTCTCAGCTTCTACATTACTTAATGTGGACACTATCCTTTGATTTTTATATCTCTGAAACTTCATAGTTAAAAAGAAATTAAAGCTTAGATGAACATTAAAGGCCTCTGGTCTTATTTGATTTATTAATTCTAGTTTATTGAAAAGACCTGGCCCCTTGGCTACATAATCTGGGGATTGGGCTATATTTCACTGTGTTTTCTTTGATATGTGTACAGTAAAACACTAGACCTTAAAATACAAATCCCTTGCTGGGCTTCTTCTCCCTGGGAAAGAATACACTTTATGGCCAGATGGAATGGCATCATGTCTCACTGTTGGGGTAGCTCAGAAAAGACAACATCACTGAACACTTTCCATTCTCATACGGGGCAGGCTCCTTAGTTTAGTCAGGTGCTGTAACTTGGACCCAACACTGAGCTGCAGCTCAGGAGACAAAACAGTTGGAAAACTTGAAGAAAGGCTCTAAGGGTCAGTGAAATTTACTGTGGGCAGCTGCTGCTTCAAAGCTACTCTCTGTGCAGAAGCCTATTAAGAAGTAGTAGGTTACGTTCCTGCGGTTTCCCCCAGCATGATGGATGATGCTCCGAAAAGAGAAAAGACTTCCTGTTCCATGGAGGTGGCTTTCCTCTGAGGTGTCTAACAGCCTTTCTCAGGCTCTCTTCGTTTGGTTCCTAACCATTGAATTCGCTGCTCCACTACATGTAATAATAACCTGGAATTGTCAGGAATGACTGACTGTGACTCACCAGTGAATGCCCGTCAATCAACAGGACCTCCCACCCTCAGGATAGAGCTTAGCTGTGCTCTGGACTGTGAAGGAAAGGAATCCCATTGCACGTGGGCTAACAGCACAAGTGGCTCTAGGGTTTTCCAGACTCTTTTTCTTTAGGAACATTTCACTTTACCTCATGTTAAGAGATTATTCCTCGCTGGCTTTTTCTGAGGTCCTGATGCTTGCCAGCCCTTTTCCTGTGAGAACCGGTACACCCGACTACTCCCTTGGTTAGCCACTTCCGTGTTGCCTTTATTCTAAATTGATTCTCGGCTTCCCATTCTCCAAACTCTCATCTCAAGGTGCTTGTAGGACGAGGTCCCTTCCTTCGTCTCACTTGTTTGGGTGACCGTTTGAGGGTGTCTTTTTAATGATCTGTGCTAAGAAGGACTGCTATTTGCACGCACAGGCAAACTCACATACTCTAGTACAGTGTCTGCCTTCTTTATCTTATTTGCAGTTTCCACAAGGCCAGAGACAATAACTGTAATAAAAAATAACATTTGTATGCCTCTAGTCTTACCATGCATTATCACTGATAAGTCATTTGTTCATCACTGGGAGAGTAGAAATTTTATCACACCTGCTTTGCATGCATTGAGATCCAATAAAAGTAGTCTGAGGTATCTTTTTAAAAATTTATTATTATTTTTATTTATTTCCGTATGTGCATGAATGTACTGTCTGCATGTAGGCTTGTGCACCTGTGCCGTGCAATGCCTCGGAGGTCAGAAGAGGGTCTCGGATTCCCCTGGAACTGGAGTTCTCCTGGAATTGGAGTTACAGATGGTTCTCAGCTGCCGTGTGGGTGTTGGGGATCGAACCCGGGTCCTCTGCAAGAGCAGTCAGTGCTCTTAACCACTAGGCCATCTCTCCAGCCCCTGAGGTATCTTTTAAAAGCAAAGCTTCTTTGGTTTGCTGCTTAGCAGGTCCTTTTGTAGAGAGGTTATGTGTAATTTACAGGTACAAAACAAACAAACCTTCGAACTTTAGATCAAAGACTATGAGTATCTCAAGAACAGCTTTTCTTATTGATCCTGTCTAACAATGGTTACCAAGTAGTATTAATAGTTTGTGTTTAAGACAGTGCTATATGTAGGGACAAAAAATGTAGGCATGAAATGTGTCCTTCTGAGCCTTATCATCCAAAAGAGACATTAACATAGAGATCAGAAGAGAGTCTTCACATGTGGGAATGTGAGTAAACTCAAGGGTGAATGAGGAAAAGTGCATTTCTGCCAGGTCTGGAGGATTAGGTTATGGTATAGCCCATAATGCTTTGGTTTTATCAATTAGAAGGAGAGAAAAATCAAGTTTTTCTTCAAGATTTGAGGTAGTGGAAGATATATTTAGATTGAGCTAAGGAGTTAATTATTCAGAGAAACAAAAATTCACACAGAAATTTCTTTTTCCTCTCTAATTCATAAGTTTTTCATTGACTGTGGACCAAATCTCTTGATGGGAGGTTGTTTTTCTGTCTAATTCAGAGGATTTTCATTCATTGTGGAATCCCTTTAAGGAATGTTGAAGGAGGTGTCAAGAAAGGAAGGAGTCAGAAGACAAGTCTCTGGCCCCTCCAATCTGTCTGCCAAGGCTCCATGAAGAAACTTTGTTTGTGTTAAAGAATTTTATTAGAAGAATTCTGCTGCCCTCATTTGCTAATTTTAAATTGCCAAGCTCAAGAAACTCTTGCATAGCATATAACAGTACAGGTGGTAGTATTCATTTTAATGTTGGGGAGCGGAAATCAGTAAGTGGGGGGAGCAGAAATCTAAGATTCACATCTTCAAGCAGGCACAGTCTGGAAGTGGGCAAGGCTATATTCCCTCAAAGCTTTCCCACAGTGACATGCTTTCTCCGGCAAGGCTACACCTCCCAAAAGTTCCATGTGCCTCCCCCCACATAGTGCCATGAACAGGAGACTAAGTGACAAATCCTCGGAGCCTACAGGGATATTCTTATTCAAACCATAATATGTGTTTTTTGTTAAAAGTAAGAGCTTACATTTTTTTCTTTCAAATATGTAAGAAAAATAAAAACTGAATTTTGGGTCAATAAGATGGCTCAGTGGGTAAAGCTACTTGCTAGACAATCCCCAGAACCCACATGGTAGAAGGAGAGAACCAGCTCCCCTTAATTATCTTCTGACCTCCATGGGCGCAGCATGGCATGTGGGCCTACACCCATGCACATGCATGCATACACAAAATAACATTAAAATCTAAAAAAATAAATATTAAATAATAAAAAAATAGCCAAGCTATACTGATTGTATTAAGAGGATGCTAAAAATAAATACTAGAGTGGGAAAGATTATCACAACTGTGGAATTATAAATTGATGATGTTTTGTGGAAGGTCATAGAGAGCATAATATGAAATAGGATGTCCTTTGATGAAAATATAGCTGTATTCTAGAGATCAGTGTCAGTGGGGCTAGTTTTTAGTGCCTCATCCAGACGATCAATTCTGGAGATTCCCAAGGGAAAACACAGCTAAGAGATACCTGGGAAGCAAACCAAGTTAGTATAGCTGGCAGGCAGCCTTCACGATTACCTTTAAGTTACCACAAACCATTAAAACTGAACATGGATTAGTTAATTGAAATACAAATTTGGAGTTCAGGCAGAACCATTCTTACAAGTAACTTAGAAAAGTCTGCTTCTATAAAAACCCAAGTACATGGAGAAAAGTTGACCTAATAAAATAAGAATGAAGTTGATGAAACAGATCGAAGAAAACTGTTACAGGTCTCATCACAAGCAAGTTCGTAATGTTTCATAGTAAATTGTCGTTCTGAGTACTTATGCTAACAGGAATTATGTGATTATAGTACAAGTACTGATTTTGCTAATATTTATAGTCACTTTTGTTTAATGCATTGAGTGTTGACAGCACACCAATAACTTTACTTTGTCCTTTTACTGCCTTGCTCACAAGAGGATCTTTAAGAGATTTACTCACATTAGTGTGTTATTCGCAGGATTATTCTTCCTATTTTATAACTGAGGAAACTGCTTCCCATGGACATAAGTAACTTGTTCAAAGGCTGAAAATAGCTTTCTAATGTGGTTACAAAGCCTCCCCTGATTCCAGGGCTTGACTGTTCTACCTTCCAGATTAGCACTTTGAAGGAGGCACTCTGTGATGACTCTCACCAGAGACCAGTCATGTGCACCACACTAAATTAAGAATTTGTGAACATCCATGAGGGATCTGCTTTGTACAGTCACTAAAAAAAGTGTTTACTGAGCAAATTAACACACATAAAAAGGAAAACAGCCAACTATGCAGAAATGTTGCCAGGAATTTCGTGTTGATTAAAAATAAACTATTGATTCACAAAGTAGGATCCATATTCTTAGAAACATTTTATTGATATTCAACTTTAGTCCATGATAATACTTATGAGAAAATAATGAAACAATCTTTATTAATATAATATTTACCTGTTTGGGTTTTGTAGATTCAGACTAGGAGATTATAGCTATACAAAAGAAGTCTTAGATAAAGAAAGCATTGAATAACCTCAAAAATAGCAAAAGCACTATTTATAAAGAACATTTCAAAGGAGGTGTGGAGAAAATATTCCAGAACTATGAAAGCAACAAGACAGTGGCAATAGACAGGATAAACTGTTCTCACCAAGTGTCTTGAGCATGTGTCTGCTTCAGTTAGCAGCTCTCATCACAACGAAAACCTCTTGCTTTACTTCTGGTTCCTTGTGGTTGTTCAGAACAAGGAATGGTTAAAGGTTGCAGAGGCCACTTTCTACCACAGAAGCATCGACCTTGCCTCTACCCAGAGGGTTCACAATACCAAATGGAATGGCCTCTCTTGTCATGGATGTCAAGTTGGCTTTTTAAATCCCAACCCTGTTTTGGGTTTTGTATCTCCTTTAATTAAAGGAAGATAGAGCTATTGTGATTCCTACATGAATAACCTATTATGTTAAAATATGAAATCTCATTACTCTGTCAGCCATAAATACCTTCTTTGCTCACATGCTGCTCAGAATTACTGTAGTCTGGCAAAGATCGTTTTATACCCTCTGTTCACATGATCTAAGTAGCATTTTTGCATGGCTTTAGGGAATAAAACAGGAAAAGGGGGGCATTTTAAAAATAGAATAAGCTTAATGGCTTTTTCACTTATGGCTTCTTTAACCTGTTTAATATACTATGGGGGGTTATGGACTATGCTGTTATGGAAAGGAGGACTATTTTGTAACCAGAAGAAAGTGGAAAATATTTCTGCAATATTTTGACTTTCTTTCAACCTCACTAATGACTCAAAAAATGGGATAATAAAATAAGAACTCAAAAGCTGCCAATTTGGGTCTCACAATCAGTTTCCAGCCAAAAATCTGAACTTACTCTAATTCATATTAACAGTTCTACCCAACTACTGAAATAATTTCTGGCTAATAAATCTAATATATCTAGAACTGATTCTACAATTCTAGAATCAAGCAGACAACTAAACTTATAAATTACTAAAATGAATTTTATTGTATTATTTTATGTCTAACTCCTCTAAAGACTTTAGTAGCCCTAAGAGTGGGTTATATAATATTTTATTATTGTGAATCAAAACAGCGAGTAATTTTTATAATAGTTTCTGCACAAAACCTCCTTTTCTAAAGACATATTTAGAAAACTGCTTTTTCTAGTTATTTTCTAGATCCTGCATTCATTGAGTTCAGACTGATACTGTTTGCTTTTGTTTTAAAAGCATTGCATCGAGGAATGCTGTGAACCCTTGACATCAGAAACAAGGATGGTAACAGTAATAAAGAACATGACATCAGTGATTTAGTGGCAGAATAGAGAAAGGAAGAGTGGAAGAAGAGAGAACCATGAGTCACCTTGGGAGCCACAACAGCTCTCTAGGTAACAATGGACAAGAACTCAGACTGGGGCCATGATGATAAGTTGTTATACTCCAAGAGGTGGCAAGGCTCAGAGCTGACATGAGGCTCTAATTCCCCTTCCATCATTGTTTTCAAGTAAAATTATATTTTGAGAGTTTGAAGGGACTGTATCAGCCCTGGATATAGTTCTTAAAAGTGCTGTAACTCCTGGTATAGCAATAGAGTTTAGAGTCAGTGTTCAGGGAATATGCCTTACCTTCCCAATACTAGGGAGGGGTGTGCGTCTCTATTTTTGGTGTAGTATTCATGTGGAAAAAAACATTGTTTCAGAGCTGTGGAAAGGCCAGCAATGGATCATGGATGGTGCGTGGGGCAAGACTGAGACTAACACCAGCAAAGCAGCCAATATGAGGAAGTGAATGTGACAATTGCTCTTGAGACCATGCCCTTTAACAGATCTTCCAGGTCCTGCTTAATTATGGTCATTTTTCTAAGCAAAGTGTCAGAGCAGTGCATAAGTGTGGCTCCTGAAAGTCCTTTATAAAAAACACCTGAGGAAGGTGAACTGAAGCTACAGATGAGTTCTCCCACTGTAGCAAAGCATTCCACATGAGACTTAATCAGAATTCCACATGAAAAATAAGGTTGCTGTGTACACTGTGGGAACTTCCCTTGTTCTGATGACTGGTAAAAAGCAAGAGTTATATCTAATTAGCATGGCCAAGCCTGGGATGCTGGAGAGTAGGTTTATGTCTGTTTAGATAGGTGTTCTCATGGACTTTAACCCTTATCTTAGCTATAACTCTGGTGCTGCTAAACAAGGCTATGCATATAACTGCAGTTCATATAACACAGCTTCATGTTTCTCATGAGAGAGAGAGAGATTTGCTATAAAACTGCAGAGAAGAAATGAGGGAACAATCATAAAGGCACCGTCAGAGAAAATGACCGAGAAAGGAAGGAAGGAAAAGAACTATGTCGAAGCATGGGGCATAGAGGAAGAACTGCGGCAGAAAAGAGGTGGTTAGAGAATGGCACAGTGCAGACACTGCCATAGAAAACAAGATGGCGTGGTGCTGCACGTGATAATCCCCACACTATGGAGGCTGAGGTAGGAGGATCAGGAGTTCAAGGCCAACCCTGGACTATGTGAGACCCTGCTCAAAAGAAAAGAAAAGAAATAAAAAACTAAAATAAGAACTTTATATTTAAGGCACTTGAGAAATATAAAAGATTAAGTGTAAATCTTATTGTAGTCTGAAAACGTGGACATCTAATATTTCCCCTTCCCCTGCCTATTCTCTCTGCCTCTTTTTTCTTTTCTCCCCTTGCCATTACCCCACCCCCACCCCTGCAAAAGGAGGAAATTTCAGCTTTATGTAAGCAAAATTTTCTTAATATTTCTTATTGGCTCTCTTATTCTAAAAATCCTGAATAAATTTCTCAGTGACAAGCACATGGTTACATGTGACTAATTGCTAAAACTACTGACATAGAAAAGGCAAAATGGGATAGGAAAAGTGTTCCTATGACTAAAAGTAAGAATGACACAATTAGCCAGTGAAGGCAGACTATGGTTAAGTAAACAGCCATATTTTGTATTAAATAATTACTTTCAAGTTTTCCCTTCTAAATCAAGAGAAAAAGAAAGCCCTTTCCTGTGCCAATAAGTTAAAGCATATCCCCTACTTTCTCCTCTATCAGATTTGGGGTATTAGGTCTTATGTTGAGGTCCTCAATCGATTTTGAATTGACTTTTGTGCAGGGTGAGACATAAAGACCTAGATTCTTCCTCTACATGTAGCTATCCCAGTTTGACCAACACCACTTGTTGAACAGGCTGTCTTCTCTCCCCATTTGCCAAAAATCGAGTAGTTCTAAGTGTGTGGACTTAAATTTGGGTTCTAAATACATTTTTATTTTTTTAAATATAATATTTTTACCGATGTTTTGTGTATTTCATACATCATTTTCAGTTCAATTTAACGTATTCCCCTTTCCCTTCCCCCCGCCCCACCCCAGTTCATGCATTCTGCCATATACGTCCTGTATCTTTCTCTCAGTGTTTTAAAATTTTTTTCTCTGCAGAGGTTTATTGCTTTGGGCAGAATTTAACTGTATCAGTCCATTCTTTGACCCAGTCCTTATGTTGTTGTTGTTCCCTCTCATTTATATTGCTACAAAATATGCCTATATAAATGTCATATATGTACCAGAATTATGTCCTCCAAGAATAAACTCTACGTTAACTTCGAAATATGTTTAGGAATTCACATTTTTCCGTTTAATTTTATATTACTCTAAATTACCTTCCAACCATATACTTTAATTACCATGTATGAAAATAAGTGGTAAGATAAGTCTAAGGCCCATTAAGAGATTCACATTATAACAGCACAGTTTCTTTCAGATAGAAAGAAATATAATAATAACATTGCTCAGCTTGCCTTTCAACTGGGAATTTCATGCTAGCATCCACAAATGAGGGAAACCATTCCCTGTTTGTTTTTTGGGGGGACTGTTACTTCACTTAGCATAATGGCTTTGAGTTCCAGCCACTTACCTGCAAAGTTCATGATGTCATCTTTTTTTTTTTTTGGTCTTTTTGAGACAGAGTCTCCCTGTAGTCCCAGCTATCCTGGACCTCGCTCTGTAGCCAGGCTGGCCTTGAACTCACAAAGATCCACCTGCCTCTGCCTCCCAAGTGCTAGGATTAAAGGCGTGCGCCACCACACCCGGCTTCATCTTTCTTTACCGCAGCATAAAACTCATTGTGTAGATTGTCAGCTGAGGGGAATTTGGGTTGGTTCCAGCTTTTTTGCTATTGTGAAGAGAGTTGCAATAAACATAGATGTGCATGTATCTTTGCAGTAGGATGAGTCTTGTGTGTATATACCCAGGAGTGATATGGCTGGGTCAGGTGGTAGGCTCATTTTGAATCTTTTAAAGGGTTCTCCACACTACTTTCCACAGTGGTTGTAGAAGTTTACATTCCCACCAGCAGTGGATGAGTGATAAGTGTTCCCCTTTCCCCACAACCTCTCCAGCATTTGGGGTCTTTTGTTTTCTTGATCTTAACCAGTCTGATTGGAGTGAAATGAATCCATATCTTAGAATGGTTTTAATTTGAATTTCCTTAATTATTAATGATGTGGAACACTTTTTAAGATGTCAGCCATCTTTACTTCCTCACTGGTGAAGTCTCTGTTCAGCTCTTTACTCCATTGTTTGAGTGAGTCATTTGTTTTCTTCTTTGTTTTTTGAGTAGTTTATATATTCTGGATGTTAGTGGTCTGTCAGATATATCACTGGTGAAGGTTTCCTCCTACTCTATAGGTTTTCTCTTCATTTCCTTGTTTCTTTTGCTATACAGAAGCTTTTGAGTTTGATGAGGTTCCACTTGTCAGCTATTGACCTCATTTCCTGCATGACTACTGTTTGATTTAGAAAGTCTTTTCCTGTGCTTGTGTCTTGTAGGTTACTGCCAATGGTTTCTTCTATCATTTCAGAATTTCCAGTTTCAGGTTGAGGTCTTTGATTCATTTGGAGTTGAGTTTTTTACAGGGTGAGAGGTAGGGGTTTATTTTTGTTCTTCTACAAATGGTGATCCAGTTTTGCCAGCACAATTTGCTGAAGATGCTATCTGTCTTCCAATGAGCTTTATTGGCCCCTTTATCAAATATGAGGTGGTTGAAATTGTATGATCTCAAGTTTGGATCTTTAATTTTGTTCCATTTGTCAACAGGACTGTTTTTGTGCCAGTACAAGGCTGTCTTTATGACTATAGCCCTGTGTTATAGCTTGAAGTCTGATAAGACGATCCCCCTGTATTGCACTTTTTGCTCAGGGTAGCTTTAGCTATTTGGGGTTATTTGATATTCTATATGAATTTAAGGATTTTTTTCTGAGTCTGTGAAGAAAATTATGGGGCTTTTAATTGGGATTGCATTGAATCTGTATATTAATTTGGGTAGAATGCATATTTTTGCTATATTAATTTTTCCAATCCATGAGCATGGGAGGTTTTCCCATCTTTTGATGTCATCTTCAATCTCCTTCTTCAGGGTTTAAAAATTTTTGTTGTAGAGATCCTTGGTGTTTTTGGTTAGGTTTGTTCCCAGGTATTTTTTTTTTTTTGAGGCTATTGTGAGTGGAAAGGTCTCCTTATATTCCTTCTCCAGTTGCTTGTTGTTGGTTTAAAGAAAGGCTATTGATTTTTCTAGGTTAATTTTGTATCCTGCCATTTTACTGAATCCTTAATTATTTCTAGTTTTCTGGTGGAGTTTTTATCATCTCTTAGGTAAACTATCATATCATCTGCAAAAAGGGATAGTTTGACTTTCTCTTTTCCACTTAGTACTCTTTTAATTTCCTTTTCTTGCCTTATCATCCTAGCAAACGTTTCAAGTGCTATATTGAATAGGAATGGTGATGGGGGCAGTCTTGCCAGGTTCCTGCCTTTAAGGTGAATGCTTCTAATTTTTCTCCATTTAGGATGATGTTGGCTGTGGGTTTGTTGTATATGGCTTTGACTAGTATTGAGGAATGTTCCCTTCAGTCCAATTCCCTCTAGAACTTTATTTTTATTTGTTTTTTTAATTTATTTTATTATTTTTGTATGTGTATGAATGTGTCTGCATGTAGCTTTGTGGACCCATGTCATGCAGTGCCATGGGGGTCAGAAGAGGGTGTTGGATTCCCCTGGAACTGGAGTTAAAGACAGTTCTCAGCCATCATGTGGGTGCTGGGGATCGAACCCAGGTCCTCTGCAAGAGCAAGACTTCTGCAAAAGCACTCGGTGCTCTCAAACGCTAGGCCAGCTCTCCAGCCCACCCTCTAGAACTTTAAACATGAAGGGATGCTGGATGTTGTCAAAGGCTTTTTCTGCATCAGTTGAGATGATCATGTGATTTTTTTTTCTTTCAGTCCATTTACGTGTTTTATGATATTTATTGATTTATGTATGTTGAGCCATATCTGCATCTCTGGTATGAATCAGACTTGATCATGATAGATGATCTTTTTGATGGGGGTCTGTATGCAATTTGCAAGTATTTTGTTTAGAATTTTTGCATCTGTGTTCATTAATGAAATGGGTGTATAGTTTTCTTTTTTGGTTGTGTCTTTGCCTGGTTTTGGTATTAGAGTGATGCTGGCTTCATAGAAGGAGTTCTGAAAAGTTTGAGTAGTAATGGGTGTAAGACCTCTTTAAATGTTTTTAAAGAGCTCTTACACAGAATTCTGTGAAGCCATCTGGACCTGGGCTTTTTTTAGTTAGGAGATTTTTTTTTATTACATCTTCAATTTCTTCAAATGTCATGGGTTTGTTTATACTGTCAATCTCTTCTTGGTTAAGCTTTGTTGCTTCCCAGGATTTCAGATATTCATCCATTTCTCTTAGGTTTTCAAACGTAGTAGAGTATAGGTTTTTGAAGTGATCTAGTATGATTGTCTGGATCTTTCTTTATCTGTTGTGACATTTACCTTTTCATCACAAATACTATTAATTTGGAGTTGCTTTTTCTTTCTTTTGGTTAACTGGGCTAGAGGTCTATCTTGTTTATCTTTTCAAAGAACCAGCTTTTGGATTCATTGATTTTTTTTTTTTGAATTGTTTTCTTTGTTTCTATTTCATTGATTTCTGCTCTGATTTTTTTAATTTCTTCTTGTCTGTTGGGTTTAGGGTCCATTTGTTGTTGTCTATCAAGTGTTTTTAGCTGTAGTGTTAAATCACTTATTTGTTCCCTTTCTGTTTTTTTTTTTTTTAATATTGGCACTTACAGCTATAAATTTCCCTTTTAGGACTGCTTTTAAAGTATCCCACAGGTTTTGTTGTGTTGTATTGTCTTTTTTGTTTAGTTCCATGAATACTTTTATTTCATTCTTTATTTCTTCCCTGACCCATTCAGGATTGTGTTGTTTAGTCTCCATGTGTTCTTGTAACTAGTTGGGCTTATTCTGGTGTATTATTGAGCTTTATTGCACTGTGGTCTTTTTTTGTGCTTGCCTTTTTGTACCATTTGCTTGGAATATTTGTACCATTAGCTTGGAATATTTGTCTGTCCTTGTGGTTAAGCTGGGTTTCTTTTTTCTTTTTTATTTATTTTTTAAAATTTTTGTATGTGTATGAGTATACTGTCTGCATGTAGGTTTGTGCACCTGTGTTGTGCAATGCCTCGGAGGTCAGAAGAGGGTCTCAGATTCCCCTGGAACTGGAGTTTTCCTGGAATTGGAGTTACAGACTGTTCTTAGCTGCCATGTGGGTGCTGGGGATAGAACTCAGGTCCTCTGCAAAAGCAGTCAGCGCTCTTAACTGCTAGACTATCTCTCCAGCCCCCTAAGAAGAGTTTCTTGTGGTCTGATAGGATGCATGAAATAATTTCAATCTTTTTGTATTTGTTGAGATGTCTTTTGTGTCCCAATATGTGGTAGATTTTCGAGAATGTTATATGGGGCACTGAGTAGAAAGTATATTCTCTGGTGTTTGGGTAGAATATTTGTAGTGTCTATGAGGTCCATTTGTTGTATTGTATTGTTCAGTTCCAGAGTCTCTCTGTTTATTTTTTTGTCCAGTTTATCTATCCAAGGGGCTCAGTGGGGTATTGAAGACCCCAACTGTTAGTGTGCTGGGATTAATCTATGTCTGGAGGATCTGCAGAATTTTGTTTATTAGTGCAGTGCACCTGAGTTTGGTGCATAAACATTTAGGATTGTCAAGTTTTCCTGGTTAATTGTTCCTTTGATAAGGATGTAATGTTCCTCTTTGTCTTTTCTGATCGACTTGAGTTCTATTTTGTCTGATATTAGAAGAGCAACTTCTGCTTGCCTTTTTGTACCATTTGCTTGGAATATTTGTACCATTAGCTTGGAATATTTGTCTGTCCTTGTGGTTAAGCTGGGTTTCTTTTTTATTTTTTATTTATTTTTTTAAATTTTTGTACGTGTATGAGTATACTGTCTGCATGTAGGTTTGTGCACCTGTGTTGTGCAATGCCTCGGAGGTCAGAAGAGGGTCTCAGATTCCCCTGAAACTGGAGTTTTCCTGGAATTGGAGTTACAGACCGTTCTTAGCTGCCATGTGGGTGCTGGGGATAGAACTCAGGTCCTCTGCAAAAGCAGTCGGCGCTCTTAACTGCTAGACTATCTCTCCAGCCCCCTAAGAAGAGTTTCTTGCAGACAGCATAGAGATGGATTCTTTTTCCTAATCCATTCTCCCAGTCTGTGTCTTTTGATTGGGGGTTTAGATCATTAATATTTAAGGTTATTATTGAGAGATGTGTTGCTTCATTTCAACTTATTTTCTGTTTGCATTCTTCATCTAGGTTTGTATTTATGCTGTTATGCTTTTATTAATTTCTCTCTCTAGCTGCTTTGGGATAGTTGCTCCTTTCCTCTGTTCTTGAATTGCTTCAAGTATTTTCTGAAGTGTTGGTTTTTCAGACATGTATTCTTTTATTTTGTTTATTTAATTAAAGATTTTTCTTTCTCCCTCAACTATAATTGCCATTTTTGCTGGGTATAGTAATCTGGCTTGGCATCTAAAGTTGTTTAGAACTGGGAATACTTTGGTCTATGTTCTTCTGGCTTTCATAGTTTGTACTGAGAAGTCAGCTGTAATTCTGATGGGTTTCCCCTTAAATGTAATTTGTTGTTTTTGTCTTGTCGCTTTCAGTATCTGGCATTTTAACTATGATAATGGCGTGAGAAATTTCTTTTCTGGTCTTTTCTATTTGGTGTTCTCTGTGCTTCTTGTATTAGTATGGGTTTGTCTTTTTTCAATTTGGGGAATTTTTCTTCTATTATTCTGTTGAAGATCTGATCAATTCCGTTGTCTTGGGATTCTTCTTCCTCTATCCTTATGATGTGGAGATTTGGACTTTTCACAGTATCCCACCTTTCCTGGTTGTTCCACTCTCGTGGTTTTTTTTTTTTTTTTCATAATTTTCACTTGAACATTTTAGTTGTTCTGTGTTATCCTGCAGGTTTGATATTCTATTTTCTCTTTCATCCATTCCCTTTCTAAGGCTCTCTCCCATCCTTTCCTTTTGATTGGATGAATGTTCAGTTTCCTTTTCACTTCTTCCTGTGATTTCTTTAGTATGTCCACTTCCTGTTGGAGCTTGTCATTCTCTATTTGTAGCTCCTTGCTTTGGTGATCAGTTTCTTTTTTCATTTCAGCCTTGGATCTTTTCAGTATTTCCACTTCCTTCCTTCTGGAGTTTGTCATTCTCTCCCTCTAGTTCTTTTTGGAGTTTGTCATTCTTTCCCTCTAGTTCTTTCCAGAGTTTATCATTCTTTCCTTCTAGATCTTCCTGAGATTTTCATTCTTTTCCCTTAGTTCTGTGATTTGTTCTTTATTTTCTTTGATTTCTTTGAATATGTCTACAACTGTTTTTCTAAGGTCCATGTCTTGGTTTCCTTCCAGGGAGATCTCATTGAATGGTTCTTCTATAGGACTCATTGAGTTCGGTGTGGATTTATTATGAGCTTTTCCCATGTTGCTATTTTTTTGTTGTGGATTCGGCATGTTGGTGTATTTTTTAGTTTGGATTCTGGTGCTAATTTCAAATGCTAATTTGGAGGATTGTTTGGTCACTCACTGTGCTTCCTGCAGTTCAGTTCCTCTAAGTTGACTATGCAGCCTGGAATCACTAACACTGCACCCACTGGATCATCCACACAGCAACTCCACCAGCTTACTGGATCCTCTGCACCACTGGCTTGTGCTGGCCTCCTAGGTGTCTTACAGAGGGTTGCTGGGTGACTCTGCCCATGTCAATCAGGCATGAGGGAGAGGGCGTGGTGTCCCACCTGGTTCCTGAGCCCTGGGCCTCTGGTGCAGGCCCTGGTTGCTGGCAACTTTGTGGCCCACCTGGCATCCGCCAGACTCCTAGGTGTCCTGCTCTGGGTTCTAAATTCTATACTATTTGTTAGTCTGTTGTTATGCCAGTAACATGTTGTTTATTTTACTATGGCTCTGTAATATAGCTTGAACTCTGGGATGGGGATACATCCAGAAGTTTTTTTTTTTATTGTTAGAGATCCATTGGGCTATCCTTGGTCTTTATTGTTTCCGAATGAAATTTAAGATTATTTTTCTGCTGGGAGAAGTGGTGCACACCTTTAATCTCAGTCCTTGGGAGGCAGAGGCAGGTGGATTTATGTGAATTCAAG